>PVKU01016873.1:0-13161 GCA_004027475.1 Anoura caudifer | reverse complement strand
CCCCTGTTGCTAACCCTCCATGTGATCTCCATTTCTGTGTTTCTGCTCCTATTCTAGCTGCTTGCTTATTTGCTTTTCCTTTAGGTGTGGTTGTTAATAACTGAGTTTGCTGTCTTTTTACTGTCCTATTTTTTATCTTCTTTTTCTTAGATAAGTCCCTTTAGCATTTCATATAATAAGGGCTTGGTGATGATGAACTCCTTGAACTTCACCTTATCTGAGAAATGCTTTATCTTCCCTTCCATTCTAAATGACAGCTTTGCTGGATAGAGCCATCTTGGATGTAGGTCCTTGACTTTCATGACTTGGAATACTTCTTTCCAGCTTCTTCTTGCCTGTAAGGTCTCTTTTGAGAAATCAGCTGACAGTCTGATGGGAACTCCTCTGTAGGTGACTGTGCCCTTATCCCTTGCTGCTTCTAGAATTCTCTCCTTCATTTTAATCTTGGCTAATGTAATTATGATGTGCCTTGGTGTGTTCCTCCTTGGGTCCACCTTCTCTGGGACTCTCTGAGCTTCCTGGACTTCCTGGAAGTCTATTTCCTTTGCCAGATTGGGGAAGTTCTCCTTTGTTATTTGTTCAAATAACTTTTCCACTTGTTCTTCCTCTTCTGGCATCCCTATAATTTGGGTGTTGGAATGTTTAAAGATGTCCTGGAGGTTCCTAAGCCTCTCCTCATTTTTAAAAAAAATTCTTGTTTCTTCATTCTTTTCTGATTGAATGTTTCTTTTTTCCTTCTGGTCCACTCCATTGATTTGAGTTCATTTACTTCCCATCACTATTTGTTCCCTGTACATTTTCCTTTATTTCACTTAGTGTAGCCTTCATTTGTTCATCCAATTTGCGACCAAAATCAACCAATTCTGTGAGCATCCTGATCACCAGGGCTGTGAACTATTCATTTGATAGGTTGGCTATCTCTTGGTTGCTTAGATGAATTGGCTCTGGGGCTTTGATCTCTTCTTCCATTTGAGCCATTTTTGGTCTGGTCGCGGCTGTTACATAGTGATGGGCGGAACCTTAGGTGTTCACCAGAGCGGGGCAGCCCAGTTGCTGGGTTGTGATGCTGGATGTGGGGGCTGGGTCCAGGAGGGAACAATGGCGCTTGCTCCGCTCTCTCTTGGATTCCAGTCCCTTTCCCCAAGCAAATTGGGCCCTTCTGGTGCTGATTTCCATGTGGGTTGGCTTGTGTATGTTCTAGGACCCTGTGGGTCTCTCCAACAAACTCTCCTGTGAGGCTGGGAGTCTCTCCTTGCACTTTAACCCCCACAAGTGTTTTTAATCAGTGCTTTTAGGCTTTATTTCCTGGCACTGGGGCCCTGGGTTCCGAAGTCTGTCTTGCTGCCTGTTTTTGCCTGGTTTATCTGCGCGTGAATGTGTGACTGCGGTCAGCCACCTTGTGTAACTCGCTTGGTCTGCTGTTGCCTCCCTGTGCCCAGTAACCACTGCCTGTGCATCCAGGACCACTAGCCACTTCTTTTTCCTGCTGTGATCCCTCTCTGCTGGCCACCGACTCCACCCCTCTTATCAGTCTGGGTGAATCATTGTGGGACTTCCATACAATTCAATTTTCTATCTGTTCTGGTTGGGGTTTCTTTTGGTTCTAAATTTTTGTTCTTAATTTTGGTTGTGAGAGGAGGCACAGTGTGTCCACCTATGCCTCCTTCTTGGCCGGAAGTCCCAGAATTTTCTTGTTCTTTCATTTTGGGCCTGCTTCTTTGTCTTCCTTCTTCTCATTTTGGCTGCCTCTATGTGTTAGGTAGATATGCAAATGCTGTGGTTCAGGCCTATTTCAGACACTGCCTGTGACTGCTCTGGGCAACCATTCAGAGTGATCATCTATTCATAGCTTGTTGCTCCATCTGCTGGGCCTCAATGTGTGCAGAAGAAACCAAGCTGTGCATCATGCTGGCTTTGACCACCACCAGGCCTGGGGAGGAGAGGTGGTCAGCTAAAGTCTCAAATCTCCCCAGGATCTGCCCTGCCTGCAAGCTTTCTGTTCAGCTTAATTATTGAAAGTGCTTCCAGGTGTGCTCCTCAGCAGCTGGGCTTAAGACCACAGGGAGAGGTGAGAGGGATTCCTGACAGCGGGGCTGTTGCTTACCCCCAGGCTGATGGCACATGAAAGAGAGTGCTCTGCCAGGAAGAGATGTTTTCTGCAGTATGGGGAATAACACAGCGCAGTGATCCTGGCAGCTGACCCTTCAGCTCTCTCCCCAGAGCCACCAAGCCAGACTCTCATGTGTCTCTAGCTCCATCTGCCCCACTTCTGCTGAGCCCAAGGTAAGTCACCACAAATGAATTTTTTTTTTGTGTGTTGACCCTTTAAGAGGCTCTCTGCATCTCTGGCAGTGGACAGAAACTCTGCTGCTTTTCATAGCCAGATGTTATTTGGGTTCCTTTCCCAATTCTGGTGTCTAGGGTAGGAAGCCTAGCTTGGGGTTTAGACATCAGACTTCTAAGGGGAAACCCTCTTATATGCTGAAATATCCTTCCGCAATTTGAGCTGCTGCCTGTTAGACCCCAGCTAGCCCTCTTGTGCCTCCTACACAGCTAGCCCTCTTGTGCCTTCTATTCTCATTGTGGTGAAATGGGTTCTTCCAAAATCCTTGGTTATAAGGCTTCTCTTCAGCTAGTCTTCAGTTGGTTATTCAGGATGATTTCTCTACAATTTAGTTGTAATTCCAATTTGGTCCCTCGAGGTGATTAGTGTATCTTCCACCTACTCTGCCACCATATTGGATCCCTCTCAGTAGTTTATAAATTTTAAAAATATTGTTGAGTAATATTCCATTGTATAGGTATACCACATTTTGTCTCTCTATTCAATAGTTGATGGAAATTTGGGTTGTATATACTTTTTGGCTATTATGAATAAGGCTGCTATTAATATGCACCTCTAGAACATTTTGAAGCAAACCTCTGATATCATTTCATATGTAAATACTTCAATATGTATCTCTAAATTAAGCACAAGAGCTTTAAAAAACAACCATAAACACAACACCATTGCTACATGTAAAATAACTAATAATAATTCTTTAATACCATAAATTATCCAATGGATATTAAAATTTCTGATTATTTCTTAGATGCCATAGGATTTTTTAAGTTATACAGTTTGATAGAAACATTATCTAAATAAGGTCTACATATTGATATTTGTTTGATATATAGCTAAGCCTTTTTTAATCTACAGGTTCCCCCATTTCCTCTCTTTCCAATTTATTTCTTAAAAATGAGATCATTTGTTCTATATAGTATTCCAGAGTCTGCATCTTACTGATTTCATTTCTGTGATGTTTTTTAACATGCTGCTTTGTCCTTTGAAAATTGATAACTGTAAGTTGGTAGTTAGATCAATGCTTATAAGATTCATGTTTGCCTTTTGACAAGATTCTTTCAGAGATGGTGCTATGTGCTTCCATTAGGAGATGTATGGTGTTTGGTTGTCTCTTTCTTTGTGATGTTAGCAGCTACTAGGGTTCATTAACTATATTCATTTATTCATAAGGTAGATCCTTTCTGAATGGATCTTGAATGAGACTGTCCTTTTCAATCCAAAGCAGATAGCTAGCTTGGAACTCATATTCAACCTGAGGCAGCAGCTCAGCATGTTGGGGTGGATCTGGAAATACTGGAGCTTCTGCAGATATATGTACTTTGGATGGAGATACTTGGGTGACATACATGGTCTAGCAAGAAGCCCCAAATCTTTAGGCTTTCCACTATGTCTTAGTCAGTTATGGGCTGCTATAACAAAACAGAAATTAAACAGCAGAAATTTATTTCCCAGTTCTGGAAGCTGGGAAGCTCAAGATCAATAAACCAATAGGTTCAGTTGCTGGTGAGGACCCACTTCCTGATTAATAGATGGCTGTCTTCTCACTGTATCTTCACATGGCGGAAGGGATGAGAACACTCTCTAAGGTCTGTTTCATAAGGGCACTAATCCCATTCATAATGGCTCCATGCTAATAACATAATCACCTCTCAAAAAGCTCCACCTCTTAATGCCATCACATTGAGGGTTAGGATTTCAACATATGAATTTTGGTAGAACACAAACATTCAGTCTATAACATTCCATCTCTCCAGTTATCAGGTTCTGAAATATCCATTCTGCCTTGCTGCTTTCCCAATCTCCAACTCCCTCTCACAGCCTGCCTTTTTCATCATGTTTCCTCACCAACCTTTACTTCCTTACCCCAACTGCCCATCTTTCCATTTCTTATCAGTAATAGACAGTTTGGGTACTGCATTATGGGGAGGCAGGAGTGATATTCAGCCCAGCACATTCTAGCAAATGGCAGAAAAGATGGAATTTTCCAGATGGCAGTGTTTTCTATTAGTATTAATTTGTATTTGGTTTTCTGTAGAATAAATAAGTACCTGTTATAAAAGTACAGATACAAAAGAGATGAAACAGGGATTGAAACAAGAAGAGAGGATGCAGTTATCATGCATTTGTGCAAAGGGAATGATTCACATATACACATTTTGTGTTGTCTTTTAATAAACTATACCTGTCAGCAGGCCTCACTGTTTCAAATAAACAAACCTAAAAGCCAGAATAAAAAGCCAAAGGACCTCCTGGTTTAATTGGTGGAAAGTGATAGATGTTGCAAGCCATAATTCAATTTCACAACTTCCTGAGAGCTGTTACAAGCCCAGTGATGACAAAGCCTCTGTTCCAGTGGTTCTTAGCAGCTTACTGGGGACACATACACACATGGCAGGGTGCAGGATATCAGAGAACAGGAGATGGAAACATGCAAGTTACTACAGGATGTCTCCTACATTAAGTGCTGGGGGGAGGTTCAGACAAGAGAAGCTAATGTGGACTAAAGGAGCTGGAACAGGCTTCTGGAAGGAGGTCTGAACCGGCATTTTATATCAGTGTGCTTAGTGATACCTCTGAGCCACTGGACAGTTTTCCATTCTTCTGAACACAGAAAGCAGATCTCTCAAATGCTGACAAGAATCCATGCCCAAGAGTCTGAAAGAAAAGGCTCTGGGTGTCTGTGACTCATATTGTATGCAATCATCTTCTAACTCAAGTGAGGAAGACTTTCTTTAACCAGTCTTGAGATACACCATTCAAAGGACACCAGGGGAAGGCTTGGGGGTTATCTCCAAAGTGAAAAAGAATTAGAGCCCAAGTTATTTTTACAAACTCATATGCATTGTTTCAACTCCCTGAGAGTTGCTGGCTTAAATATTTAACTTTGATATTCCCTGCTGGCTTGAAGAACTCTATAAGGCAGTTGCACAGCTGTGCTCCACATCAGGGAGGCTGTGCAGACTGTGAAAAGAAAATAATCTGTGTGAACTTGAACAGGTTCTATAACTCCTCTGAGCCTCAGTTTTCCAATCTGTAAAGTGAGGCTGAGATGACAGATGTGAAAGTACTCAGAACAGTGATGGCAGTAGTAGGTGCTATTTTGATGGTTATGATGAAGTTCTGTGACAATCCATACAGGAAGAACCTCTTGATATGTGGCACCTTTGCATCTCTGATGTGAGGTGTACCTCAGGACATAGCCACCTCTGGAATTGTGAGGTGCCCCAGGATAGGGTCTGTTGGCAATTTCTCATCCTCCACAGTTAAAAAAATGGCATTTGGTTGAGCTCCCCATAGGTGTTATAAACACTTCCCCCACCTTCATTTGCATTTTGCCAAGTTGTCATTAGATATTACCTAATCGATGTTCTTGAGAAGTATAGGTTCCTCCCTGTGGGCTGCAGTTTGAGCAGGCTAGTTAAGACTCGCCCCAGTCTCCACCCTCCTCGAGGCCCCCAACTCCCGCCTGTGAGCGACTTGAAGGGAAAGCAAGCTGTGCGCATGGCGCCCTCTGGTGCCCCAGAGCTGTCACTGCGTTCGTGTCCACGTCCCCAGCCCGCCTCGACCCACCAAAGGTGATTGTGAAGATTCCTGTCATGGCAACGAGCCTCCACCTCCACTTCTAGGTGTCCTGGCTTGACCCAGAGGATGCAGAACTCGGAGCTACTTTGTCTTATTTCTTTAGCAAAACTGCCTAAAACGGGCGTTAGCCTTTGCCACCCCTGTCCCCCAGAGTTCTGTATCCTGCGTCTGTGATGCAGTCCAGCCAAGGGTACCACCGTGCCTTAACTGAAATGCAGGTGCAGGTCCCCCTTTAGACATTGCCACTGCCAGGCCCCACCTCTCAGTGACCTAGTATCTTCTATATGCTTTCCTGCCACCATTTTGTTTTTAAAGAATAATTTAAAAAATTTCAATGGCAGTTGATGTACGACATTATATTAGTTTCAGGTGTACATGTATGTAAATTATGAAGTGATCACTCTGGTTAGACTTAGTACTCATCTGACACCATGCATAGTTATTAAATATTATTTAATATATTTCCTATGCTATATTTTACAGCACCATCCTGCCATCAATTTTGTTTTGGGAAGCACTCAAAGGAGAAAGGACTCATTTGAGTGCTCATAACTAAACCGTAATCTGCAGCCCCAGGTGGCACAGCTCCATCTACTGTTCCATCTCTTCTGAAACCAGGAAGCTGCCCACATGACCGTTGGATGCGGGCACTGCCATTTGAAACACCCTGTGCTGAATGAGAGGTAGAAATTGATTTCCACCGCCACACAGCTTCTGTTGCTCAGTACTATGAAAGTAAAGTGGATTTAACAAAAGGAAAATAAATTTACGAGGTCCTGCTGTGCTGAAATGTGGGCTGCTATCAGCACTGATGCTTAATGAGGACTGAATTATCATTAATACGTGGACAAAATTTATAGTGCATCATTAACACTTTTGAAAGGCAAGATTCCAGGCATTGTCTACTTCTTTCTTCTGGAAATGTAAATGGGATTCAAAATGTGTGTCTGAATGGTTTGTGAATTTTGAGCAGCAATCTAATTATCATTCATTTCTGATTTTGGCCAGGGGCTTGTAACACAGGCCTTCATTTCCCCCTTGCTTGGTGTTCTTAATGCCCATGAGATTTCTCTCTGCTCTCTCCTAAGGAGTTGTATCATTGAATAGTAGAGACTGTGAGGATGTTATTCATCCTTTCAAATGTTAAAATGTTTTTAATGGTGAAAGTAAGAAGAGAATTATTATTGTCTTAATTATGGCATTATGTTTCTCTTCCCCCTCCCCTTTCTTTTTATATAAAGTAGGCAGGACAGGTTTATCACAAGTAGAATGTTCCAATTCAGTACCCATTACCAAATATATTTCCTGTGGAAGGCAGATCTGTAATAAATTGGAGAGGGAAAATGATAAGAGAAATACAATTGCTTGTCACCTTTAAGAAAATGCAAAGCTTATAGAAGCATTCGCATTGTGTGGGGTTTCTTAAATGTGTGTTTTTCTCCTTTTCTTTTCTCCTGACATTTCTACATTTTTAATTTTGTTGTTGCATATATGCAAAATTCAAAGCTCAAACTTTTGCCAGTATTCAAATGCCTGTTTCCATTTGTAACTGTAGAAAGGGAAAAGCTGGGAGGGGATATCAGGCTAAGTATAGAAGAAGATTCTTTCTGTTAAAGACTCAGCAGAGACCCATACACCTTTGGTTTAGAGGGATGTGGGCAGGACCCCTGAGAGAATTAGGCAGAGAACCCAAAGAGTAACGTGGACAAAATTTATAGTGCATCATTAACACTTTTGAAAGGCAAGATTCCAGGCATTGTCTACTTCTTTCTTCTGGAAATGTAAATGGGATTCAAAATGTGTGTCTGAATGGTTTGTGAATTTTGAGCTTCTGCTTCCTTGGTTTGTTTTGTGTGCTTGGTTTCCTGGGAAAATTGGGTTGGTTGGTGGATATCAGACTAGTCTTCCAGGAAAAGCCTTTGGATATTTTCATGGTGTTAGCAGCATTTTTCAAGGTGGGAGGGATGAAGGAAGTGGCCTGGCCCACTGTGTCCCAGGCCTTGATCTCCAGGTCCAATTGTGGGGAGCTAGGCCAGCCTGAGGCTTCTGGGGTGCTGGGGACATCTAAGAGTTAAAGCTTAGAATCTCAGTTCTGCCAAAAAGTTGGAATCTCAGTTCTGCTAAGTTCTAGTACTGCAAACATTCCCCTCTAATTCCTTAAAATTTTTTTTATTTATTGATCTTAGAGAGAGAGAGAGGGGAAGGGAGAAAGAATTATCGATTTGTTGTTCCACTTATTTATGCGTTCATTGGTTGATTCTTGTATGTGCCCGACAAGGGATCAAACCCACCTCCTTGGTGTATCACAACAGTGCTGTAATTAACTGAATTGTCTAGCCAGGGCACCCTCTGATTCTAAGCTACAGTTTCTTCTTATAAGGCTGAGTGGAGATAAAAGGGGTTCATCAAGTGTTCGGCTCATAACTCTGACTGGTGTGGCTCAGTGGATTAAGTATTGGCCTGTGAACCAAAGGGTCCCTGGTTCGATTCTATTTCAGGGCAGATGCCTGGGTTGCAGGCCAGGTCCCCAGTAGTGGTTATGGGTGAGGCAACCACATACTGATGTTTCTCTCCCTCTAGTTCTCCCTCCCTTCCCCTCTCCCTAAAAATAAATAATATCTTTAAAAAAGTATTTAGTTCATAGGAAGAGTTCAAGTTATTGTTATCCTTTCTGCTTTGTTGAGATTGTGAATCCTGAGAAATTGTGTGCATGTGTGTGTAAGAAAAGAGGGCAGAGGGAGAGAAAAAGCTTTCAATTAGAATTGTGAATTGTCACGTAAGAATAGTGAGGCACAGTGACTCGTAGGAGAGAGAGAGGAGCATGCATGTTCAAGATGGATTAATGGCAGAGTGAGCACTGTCATAGAATGGAAATATATCTGAGTTTATGAATCTGCAGACAAAGCTGGGTTAAAGAGTTGACTTATCCCAAAGCTGACAGGATGCTGAACCATCATCAAATCTACCAATAAGGTATAAGGAAAACTATCTCCAAAACAATGAGAAGCACTGTAACCAGGGCAAGAAGAATGGAAGTTTGACCCAAAAGAGAACTCTGTAAGGGTCACGATCAGTGTTTGGCAAGGGAGAACATGAAATTTTGTTCTGTGGAAATACAGTATTTCTGAGGAGCCCCACCTAGGAGCACAACCTTGATGGGCAGGCAGTGCAGTGGATGTCTCTGGAAGTGCTCTTTTGCTTCACATTCTCACATAAATACCAGTTTCTTTTGTTTTTTCACTGGAAGCTGAAATTTATATCTTCTGTGTAGGATGGACTGAAAAAAGAGGTTTCCAGAATCAAAGTTCCCCCCTTTTTGAACAGTATTAGCATCCTTGGAATGGCTTTTATTCCTGGGAAGCTTTTTATTCATACAGTCATTTACAGACACAAACCTAATGTCTGACCATCAAGAAGACTTTAATTTTCACAAGGTAACAAGCAGTTTTGGTTGCTATGATACTTGTCAATATCATTGTCACTATTTTACCTTCTATACACCCTTCATTTCTATAAAACCTACTGAGGATTTAAATTCTACTGCTGCTATTTTTTTTGCTGCTCAGATGTGTGACAATTATAGTATTAACAAAGCTTTCTTGGGCAATGCTGAACTCCTCTTTTCAAGGATTAACAATACCAGGGTGACTGTGACATTGCAGTTCTTTAAAACTCTTTATCAGGATTTCTGTACAGATGATGACTTTGAATGTTGCATTCTTTTCTGCCTGACTAAAAAAGTAAGCTTTTTCAAATGTATTTAAGGGGAAATTAAATTGTGGCTAAATGGGAGTGGGAGAGGTATGTGACATGTTACATAAGTTTCTAAAATGTCTTCTTCCCTGATGGATACAATTGCAGAAATCCACCTTTGTGACTAACAGTCAATTTCTTCTGGAGGTGGTGTTAGCTTTCATTAGAAATGTGATGGAATGTTTCATATTAGTTATCAATTCATAGAATCTTTGTTTTGTGGTTGCCCTGAAAAGGGTGGGATCAGCTCTTCATCTCAAATTGGTTTTGAGGTTAAGGCTGATGATGTCTCACATGCACCAAAATGGTATCAAGAAATTATTACACCATGAGACTTTCTAGGAAGAGCAGGGCAAACTCCAAAGCAGGTCCATTGAACTTTAACAAAGGAAAGGGCTACTGGTTTTGGTTTCACTGTGGTCAGGACATGGGGAAGGGATAGGGTGAGTGTTCCCATGCATGGACTGAGATTTTGATGGTTTAAACTTCCCAGCTCTCACCAAGAGAGGGGTTATAACCATTTTGTTATGGGCTTGCTTAAATGTGGGGTAAAAGGAAAGAGGGAGTGGGGCTTGGAAGCTGTTAGTGATCAAATGTGAAGAATGGAGTCAGACTCTATTACAATTCACCTCTGATGTTTCATTGGTGGCTGAGTTGTGCCATGCTATATTTAATTGAATTTAAACTTTTAAAAGTAATCCATTATCTTGCTCTATGAAGCTTGCAACTAGAGACCAGTAAGACCCTTGACTGGCCAAGTGGACATTCTGTTGAATACTTTTTTATTGAACCCATCATTGTGAATTCTGAGAAGTGAAATGAATGCATTGTTCACTATCAATGATGTTTGGAACTCTGAATAGGATAAGGAGTGCCTTCCTGAGATCTTGCATTGTGACATTAAATATATGCTAAATGTGTGACTTTGATTGATATTTTGGGTATCTGTGAGGCAATAAATTCCCAGAGATTTGTACTCCAAAAGGGCAACCTTGGATAAAACATTGTTGCCATTTGTTAGACCAGATGGCCAGGACATTGGCAGTAGCCAAAGAGTCTGTTAAAATGTGCATATGGGGCCTATTGCTGTTCTCAGGATATCCTGTAGTGCTAAGATGATTGCATGAAGTTTGGCCAGTTTTGCTGACACTTTGATTCTGTCCTTGATTAGGGACATTCAGGTTAGATGACAGACAGCAAAGCTCTACAGCAGCACCCTTATATGTAAAGTGTATAAGCACCTTATTATGATTACTTAGTTGATCCCAAGGGGCTCCTCAGGCGATCTGTGAGGGGTAATCTTCTTCAGCATTGTTTGATATGTCAAGGGACTGAGGAGAAGGAGGCTACCCATTCCTGTAAGTACCATATGCCAGAGAACCCATGTTTGGCTCCATCATGAAGGTATCATTTTCATTTCAGTTAGGAGGGATGTGGCCCCCATGATCAAAAGCATACTAAGCAATTGGGTGCAGAGTCACCTGTTGAGAGTTTTCATCTTCAGAAGGGCCCCATATGTAGCAAGCAGTTGTTCCTGTAATGGCATGTAGTGTAGGGCTGAGGAGAATAGTTTCTTTTTCGCCAGATTTTTTTTTTTTTTGCCATAAACAGTTTGTGGCTATCATAGATGGTCCACAAACTCCAAGAGACATGAAAGTACATTGCTAAAGTCTCTACAGTGAAGGAATCTCTGGAAGATACTAATGGGTATGCCTATTGTCATACAGTTTAGACAGATTCTAGGGCCTTTTGTTGGAGGGAGACTTATTCAACATGTGCTGATTAGGAAGTAACAGTATAAGTGGGATTAAGTAAAATTTGTAAACAAAGACTATGTTGTCTCTAGAAACCAAAGAATTTATAAAAGATGTTTGGCTTGTTTTAATGATGTGGGTGCTAAGAACATCAATAGTTGTTTCTTGCCAGTATCAGGGATGGAGTGGTCTTTGGATGGTCAAATGCCTCCTAGGAATTTAACCAAAAGGTGGGGCCTTGTACTCTGTGTAGAACAATGGCTCATCCCCTTTTTTTGAGCTCCTTTGTGAATATTTACATGTTCCAAACGAGTGTGTCAAATGAATCTCCTCATAGGAAGATGTCATCAGTGTGATGTTATACCTGTCCTCTTAGGGAAAGTTGGATGCAATTTAGATCTTACTTGCAAAGATTGTGAGCAGTGATAGGGTTGTCGAGATACTCCATATGTAGCAGGGTAAAGGTGTATTGTTCTCTCTGAAGACCAGGGCACTGAATAGAGCATATTCATCAAATCCATAAAAGCAAACCATTTGCCAATTGTCATTTGGATGAAGTCAGTAAAGAATTAAACCTTGCTCAAAGACAGATCCAGCCTTTGCCCTTGGCTTTTTGGAGGTAATATCTAAGTCCTTGAAATGGTATGCCTGATAAGAATGTCTTTGTTTGCTTTAGCACCTTGGACCATAACAACGATGTGATTTAGGGTAGGGGCTTTTGGTTGTAAGGTATCAGTTGTCCTCTGGAGACTGAGGTCAGCCACATGGACAGTCAACCAGGTTTATATAGTCAAACCCCCAAAAGACTCTGGATTCAAGGCTCAGGTAAACTTCTCTGATTGGCAATATTCAATGTCTATTAACACATATAAATACCAAGAAAGTAATGCTGCCCATAACTCTATGGGTAGAAAACAACTGGAAACTGGACATTTAGATTCTAAAAGTTCTAAATTTTAGAACATTTCTGGACTTTGCCCCATGTATTTTTTTTTCCTTTGGCTAGTTTAATTAATGTCCTTTCACTGTAATAAACTATAACTGTGAATATAACAATTATCAGTGCTATGAGTCCTTCTAATGAATTATCAGAGCTGAGCATAGTCTTGAGAACCCTAAACTTGCAATTGGTGTCAGAAATGAAAGATATTTTGGACCATGCTCCCTCTAACTTTGGAGGGGCCTCAATTGGGAGTATGTGTAATTAAGATTGAAGTAACCAACTGTTAGTCATTATTCTTTTTTTTGAAATCCTTACCTGATGATATGTTTGTTGATTTTATAGAGAGAAGGTGGAGGAGAGAAATATCAATGTGAGAGAGAAAGATCCATCTGTTGCCTCTCATACACTCCCTGATTAGGGATCAAACCCACAGCCAAGGTATTTGCCCTAACTGGAAATTGAACCAAAAGCCTTTTTGTGGACTGGACAGTGCTCCAACCAACTGAGCTACCTCAACTGGGGTGGTATTGTTCATTTTTTAAATTTTTATTTTTTTAACTTTTCAGTGTTTTATTTATTTACATAGAAAAATACATCCCCATACAACTTTAGTAGAACTAGGAAAGAATTAGGCAAGGCAATGTTTCTAGAAGAGCTCCTAGACTTCTATGAATATATACACAGACTTCATTTTCAAACTATTACTTCTAGTGTCAAAATGATTTCTATTATATATCCATTATTGTTTTAAGAGTCAATTCTTTAACAATTATATGTGATTTTTT
>PVKU01016872.1:0-13166 GCA_004027475.1 Anoura caudifer | reverse complement strand
TAGTTTTTGTCCATGTGCCCTTTATACTTGTTCCTATAAACCCTTCCCCTTTTCCCCTGAAATTCCTCCCCCTCTCCCCTCTGGCCACTGTCTTCAGTGTCTTTGGTTATATTTTGCTTGTTTGTTTGTTTTGTTGATTAGGTTCCTGTTAAAGGTGAGATCATATGGTATTTGTCTTTCACTGCCTGGTTTATTTCGCTTAGCATTGGGATAAATTCTTCAGTATAGGGTTATTAGCTAAAAAGCTATGAACAAATTTTGGCTTTGGAAATAAAGAGTTTAATGACTTTAGAAAAAAAAAGTGTAACAAATTACTATACCAGAAGTACAAATTTTATAACATTCTACCTACACTGACTTCTTGGCATTTAAAACAACTTTATTTAATATGCAGTAAAATTCACTCTTCTTGGTATCTGTTTGATGATTATTGATAAATGTATATAGTCACATAGCTACACCATAATCAACATATAAGACAGGTCCATCAGCCTCAAAAGTTCCCCTTTGCAATCGATACTTTCTGCACTTCAACTCCCATAAACCACTGGTCCATTCTTTGTTCTTAAAATTTGCCTTTTTAAAAATGTCATATATGTGGGTGTATATACCATGAAGTCTTAAATCTGGTCTATTTCATTTAACACAAGGCATTTGAGTTTTTTCCGTACTGTCGCATGAATCAGTAGTTTGTTCTCTGTGTGCTGAGTAGTGTTCTATTGTGTGGATGTCCCACCGTTTGTTTATCCATCATCAGTTGTGTTGTCAGCAGTTTTGGTGATAACGAATAAAAATCTGTCATAAACATTTCCATACAAGTTTTTATGTGACTCTGAGATTTATTTCTCTTTAGTTAGTTGGCTTTCACTTTTTTTGCAATTATTTATCCCATATTTATTTTGTGGTTTTTAAATTCGAGTTCTCTCAGGAAATATTTGTATCCCTGTTTGAACAATACAGACTTATATAAAGTCATATCCAAGATAACATATGTAAAGCTCTTAGCGTTTAGTTGAATTTTGCATAGTACTAGGGATATAAAGATACTCTCATAAACAAAATTAATTGTGAAGCTTTGAAATACTCAGAGATGTTGATTTTTTTTCATGATGAGTCCGGCATTCAAACTTACTTTGAATGCCTCTGCTGATTACAGGCAGACATGTGAGAAGACACAAAGCTCCTCACAATTAAATTTCCCTGGAAAACTTCAAATCTGAATGATCCACCTCATTTTCTAACGATCTTTTTAATCCTAAATGTAAAATAATAATCATTGCCCCTGCCCACCGCGGGTAACAGATCCACAGGAGAAGGATATCTTGTATCTAGAGAGACGCACAATAAGCCAGGCCAGACGGTTAATGGTATCAACGCAGAGCAATAGCTAATACGCACTAATGGAGTTCGGAGTTGGGAGCTGGAAGAACGACTCGGCGGAGGCTGGTGAGTCAGGGTGAAACTCGCTGTGCCTTGAAGGGGTAGTAGGACATTTCATTTGAAGTTGTAGCCTTCTTTTATAACTGGTGTACCTTGGAGTGTGACTCCAATTTAGACAGGTTCTTGGCACTGATTCTTTATCCTGTCCTTGTACACAAGAGCTGTAATGAGTCACGGTTCCATCCAAGATAATTAGAAAACCCCTTTGGCACCCAAATAGAAAAAATACTGTTCTCTGTGTATCCAGAACGCAGCATTAAATGTCCTCTTCTAAGTCTGCCTGATAATAGCCATATTACAGATTACACAACACCACTATTAAATTTGGAGAACATTAACAAAGAAGGATGAAGGACTAATGAGTCAGTCGCAAGTAAAGCCATCCGATTTCATTTGTACAACAAACTAGTCAAAGTCAGAAGCAGCTAAATCTCAATTCACGTATAATTTTGCAGGCAGCAAACAATAGCGTCTTTCTATAACACCGAAAAGAATACACTTTCAGCCAGTTTCCCAGAATGTATCCACCTGGCATATCATATAAAAAAATCATGAGGTCATATAAAAATATTTCGCACAAAAAAGCACATATGCCTCTCCATTTTCTCTCTCCATTTTCACAGTTTCCTTCCTTCCTACAACTTTGTCTCCATCCCTCTCACCCTTCCCTTCCTACGGACACATATGTATCACAAACATAGTCACTGGAGAAGCTAATTTATTTATTTTTCTGTGAGCTAATTTACTTTTTAACTTAGTATATTTGATTCCCAAACATCAAATCACCAAAAAGTACAAAACTATTGTTAGTAATTGCTGCATTTTAAGTGTGGATTAATTATACATGTATATATGTACATATATAATTAAGTCAAGAATATATTTGCTTATTAATCAATATGGCAAATACTAATTACATGTGTAGCATGCTTCAAGTACTAAGAATACAGAGATAAAATGCACAACCCTGCTCTTATATCAGTCCAAACTGATAGATTTCTTTTAATATTAGGGACTTTTAAAATATAAATTTTACTAACTGTATTATACAAAAATTATACCCAAAAATCTTTATGATAATTCCTCTCCACCTCGGGTTTCCTGTGAAGCTTCTGTAAAATAACATCTTTATGATTCTGAAAATTCCTGCTATTTAGTGAGGATCTGTGAGGCAGTCCCTTTGAAGGTCCTTAGGGGGTCTTTGTATAAAAGGGTCTATGAGGCACCTTTCTCATAGGGGCGACCTCCAATGCTCATTTAGAGCCCTTTTACTTACACTTCAGTTACAAATCTAATAGTCATAGCCTTGCAGTCTGCCAGCTCCCTAAAGATGCTAATGAGAAGAGCAGAAGTAAGCAAGGGTGACCCAGCTGTAGTCAGGCAAAGCGCCAGCAACGAGACAATACAGATGAAGTCAGACACCAAGGAGGATGCCAAAATACTATAAAGAAAAAGAATAAATCTACACAGCAATCTGAGCTCTTTAATTTTGTCATAAATAATGCTATACTCCTCAGTAGCACTGAGATCACAAAAGCCTCAAGGGACCACGGAGAAGTGAGCTGGCCTTCGTTCTGGTGTTGTGGCTGAGAGCTCAGCTCAGGAGCTAAACCCTGAATTTTAATCCCAGATCCCATACTTCTCCGCTTCTGCAGCTTTAGGTAAGTTATCTTATCACCGTGCCTCAACTTCCCCACATACAATAATAGGACCTATCGTATAGGGTTATTGTTAAGGTTATGTAACATGAAATACATGAAATGCTTAGAAAGTACCTGGAACACAGTAAGCATCCAATAAATACCAGCTATTGTTATTATTATTTAGCTTAGTGGACTCCAGCTGATAAAATATTTAGAAAGCATATTATTATAAACGGTAAAATATACATTAATTAGGGCTGAAAGTAGTATGCTCCAGTTATCTGAAAAAGCTACTCACATGGAATTTCTCACTGGTGAAGTCAGACCGATAATACAGTGACGTCCCCATTTCACAGGCAAGGAAGCAAACGCGGTTGAAATGAGTCACTGAAAGACCCTCATGAAGCCAAATCTGAGTTCCAGAACTCTGCTCACTGGTCCAGGAAAGTATTTTATAGTTTTGCTATGTTCACCTCTCTGCAACCTTCCTTCCTGAAAGGCATCTTTGCGTTCCAGTTGTAGTCTGGTCTTTCCTTTGGTATTTTCTTGCATAGTTGGGGCAAGCTAAATTTCCTGAAGTTTGTGATTTAAAACCTTCTGACATTTCTTCCACTTGCCAACTTTTGGGATATATTCAAATCAAAAAGCATCCTTACAAACTGAAGAACAGAACTTCCTAAAGAATCATATGGACTTTCTTGAACTTTGAAGGGCCATAAATATCTTTACCAACCTATTGAACCTATTGGTTTTTTTCTCCATAAAAAATGTATATGTATATTTGTATATAATTTCAGTGTATTCATGTGAATTTTCCTTGCCTATTGATATATCAGTTAGAGTATCCATAAACCACAGTTTAAGAACTTTGATTGATTTTTACTTATTTTTATTTATTTTTTTAAAAATGGATCTGCGTTTTGACCCAGCGATCCCACTTTTGGCAATATATCTGAAGGAACCCAAAGCACTAATTTGAAAGAACATAAGCACCCCTGTGTTCATTGCAGCATTATTTACAATTGCTAAGATATGGAAGCAGTCCAAGCGTCCATCAGTAGATGAGTGGATAAAACAACTAGGGGACATTTACACAGTGGAATACTACTCAGCCATAAGTAAGAAGAAAATTTTACCCTTTGCAACAGTATGGACGGACTTGGAGAATATTGTGCTAAGTGAAATAAGCCAGTCAGAGAGAGGCAAATACTATATGATTTAACTCATATGTGGAATGTAATGAGCAAAATGAATAACAAGGAAAAAGGGGACAGACTCATAGATGGAGAGCAGGCTGACAGCTAAAGGAGGGAGGTCAGTGGTTGGAGGGATCAAGCAAAAAGGAAAAAGGCTCATGGACATGGACAACAGTGTGATGATTGCTGGGGGGGGGGTATAAGGGGACTAAAAGGTAATGTAAAAATGCAATAAAAACCAAAAAAAGATAAATATTTCAAAAGTACAATGAAGATAAAAATAAAAATTAAAAAAGAACCTTGATTTAAAGACACTGGTAAGGTATGACTTCCTACAGGAGCAGAGTACATTCCTTCTAATAGGCCTGCCTTCTTTCTAAAAAACCATGAGCAGAAACAATTGCTAATACAACATACCCAGTTTATGTCTCCCAGGGCTATGCCAGAATCATCATCATATGCATTTATTTCCCCTAATCTAAAACCTTTCTACAACTTATGTGTTCCTATAACTATTCTTGAATTGTCAAAGCATTCTTAAATTTGACCCTCATGTAATTAGAGAATTTGTTTCCCAGAATTATTTCCAAATTATTTCAGTCCTGCTCTTAGCTTTTCCTTCTTCATACTGTTTCTGGGGAATAAAGTGTCCATAGCTTGGATCCGACTCTTCCTTTTTGTCTTCTTAGAAGAATCTATGGTTGTATGCCATATATCAGAACAGGAAATGCGGCACATCTTATAAATTGGCAGACTGATTTATTTATTCAAACGATGTCAGTTATACATCTCCACATAAATTGAATTTATACTTCCCCATCCTTAAATTTTCTAAATTTTTCAAAAAATATCTTCCAAGTATTTATTCATTTATTTAATAATTATATTTTATTTATAAAATAATATTTTATTACTTTATTTATATATTTTATTTTCTCTAATAATTTGAAGAAATACCTAAGAGATATAAGTGGAGAATAATATTATCTGTGCAGGGCACATGAAAGTTAGAGCTGAAGAAACAGCGGATGTTAGACACCCTCATTCTGCAGATAAGGAAACAGGGTCCTACCAAATTTTGACAGCTTACCTAAGGTAAAGAATTAGTTTCTGCTTACTTTTGATGGTACATGCAGTATCATAAATTTTTTACCAGAACAACTTTTTAGGATTGAAAGTGCTCCTGTTGCGGATTAAATGGCTTAGACATAAAGAGCACTGACACCAGCCTCTCCCTGCAGCATCAGCCATTTGCCCAGTGGTTTCCCTCCCGGGAAGACGGAAACGGTGCTGCTTCTGCTCTAATGTTGACCAACTCCGGTGTCTTTACTACTTTCTTCCGGAGTAACCGCGCTTTTACCTTTCCTACAGGACCGAGAACAAGCAAATAGGCTCCTCTAATGACAGCAACTTGTAAAAACTGATCTGCTGTGAACTTGAAGACCTATTATCCAAAGGTTGCACTCCCATTACATTCTATTATCAGCCAAAACAACCCTAGCATTGGCAATAACTTTAATGCATACCCTCTGTCTCCCCATGATAATTTCTAAGAAGTGCTTCCAAGATACTTCTTAATCAGCACCATTATCACCTTTTCCTAGGACCAAAAAAATCCATGTCATATTTGCCTCCATCCATCTGTGATAACCGTAAATAAGTCCATTTAACACCTGGCTGCTGGGGAAGGTTGAAATATATTACCCAGCATCTGGTATAACAAACACACACACGAGTTATCAGGCATGTGACTACGTGAGTATCTGTTATCAGGCCTTTGGTAAATGGCAGGGAACCATCAGCTGCATGGCAATAAATTGGTGTTAGTTAGAGGTAAGGACCAGAACTGAGAAATACTGAGGGGCAGTGGAACCCTTCACTAGCTTGGAGCCGGGCCAGATGGGAAAGCAATCCTCCAGGAACCATTTCACTTGTAAGGAGCGCGAATGGCCATCTATCAACAGCAAGAGAGGACGTTTTTGAAGTTCAGCTCTCATGGTAGCTCTGAACACCTTGACAACACAAGCGCTGCCTACCGAGCTCGGTTCTCTCTGAGCCTGAAGAATGTTTTTAGCTTTTATTTATTTATTTCAACTTTGGTGGGAAATTAGTCATTTGGATGTCTCCAGAAAGACAGGTACCCTACCTCAGGACCAGGTAATTGAGCATACTTACTGCTTTTACACCTGGTAATGTATTTACTTTAAGGAAGAGATTTGAAGGAATTTCAAGGGGAAAAGGAGAAGGGTTTCCAGGAACAAGTCTAAAGGACACATGGACAAAAACTGGAGGGGGGGAATGGGAGGGAGGTGGGGAGGGCAGGGGCGGTGGGCTGGGAGGGGAGTAAAAGACAGAAAACTGTACAGGAACAACAATTAAAATAAAATTTAAAAAAAGAAAAAATAGAAAAAAGGAGATTTGATAGATAAAAAGTAAAAACAGTAAGGTGTGATTCAAGAAAGTATTTTCACATCATAACTTAAAATATAGTAAACGAATGGAATAAGGCAATGGTTTGTTGGAGCTCTAAATCCCAACCATTGTTCACAGAGGGTCCAGAAGACAGCTGAGAGAACCTTGGACAGTAAGTAGTGTGGGATTAAGACCCAGCGTTTCTGAACACTGCTGGTTTTTGCACTTATCTGAGCACCTGTTGCTGCCCCCTGGTGGCCCAGTTATTCCTACAACAGAGCCCCCTTCCTTCCCCCAATAAAAACTCACGTGTCAGTGTCCCTGGACCTTGCTTTCTTCTATTCAAAGTTACGAGAAAAGATTTTTGAAGGTTTAAAAATAATTTACATCTGACACTCCTTTTCAAGTCAAAACAACAAAAACAACCTGACAAACGTACAGAAGGTAATCATTTTAAGTAAAAGAAACTTACATTTATGGATTATATTCACATTTTCTCCCATTTGATTTTATGTGTTTATGTGTCTCTATATATGTCTATATATATATATTTACACAAACACACTATAGTATATATGTGTAATATAGTACAAGTTCTATCCAGAAAGTATCCAGCCCTATAATATGAAATATTAAACATTTACTAGGGGTTATATGTACCTATTGTATCATTTGATCTCAATAATTCCACGAGATTGTTTTATAGATTAGGACACAGGCTAAAGGCATGCTTCTGGATCTGGACCCTTAGAAACAAGGATATAATTTGGCTTCAATTATCCTGTTGTCTGTCTGTATTGATCAAGTTAACAGGACCATGCCAAATTCCCACTTGACTGGGTGCTGTGTACATGGAGCCTGTGGCTCTAGAGACGTAGCTTTGTTGCACCTAAGGTCATTTTTTAGTGAAAGCTGCCCTAATCAGCAACACTGCAGGCATGAACAGGCAATCCAAAGTCCCCATTGTGATTCCAGAGAGCTCACTCTGGTCACTGCCGATTTAAGGCCTGGAAGCTGGAACTGTGATTGGATCAGGACTCAGAAGAATCCTGAGGTTCCAGGAATTATTTCAAGGACATTCAAAAACCCTTGGAAAATACCTCTTCAGAAGTTTTTTATAAGCTTAGCTAAAAATTTCTCTCTGTCTTGGAAAAAAATGGGATTGATTATAAAATTGATTTTAGAGCATGATTTGGTAAGCCTCTTGCAGAAATAAAAACCAACCAAATGGGAACAAACAATAAATAGTTATTAATGCAGAGCGTGCTATAGCAAGAGAGTCAACCACTGTCACTCGTGTTTCGGTAGAGACTGGAAGGCAGGCTGAGTGTTGGAAAGCTTAATAGTGAGAGAGAAAGCTGTAGGTATGTCCCTGTTGGAGCTTTGTTGGCACAAGGAAAATGTAGAGGGGCCAACTAGAAGTGAGGCATTCCCTGTGATTGGTTAGAGGTGCATATTTGGCTTTCCCTGGTTTGCAGTAAGTTAGAAGTTAGTTGAAAAGTAAAAGAAGTTCTCAGTGAAGTCCTCATCAGTATGGTCTATTGTTACAGAATTTATTATTTTGCTTCCTGGATTATTAGAGATAGCAGTCTGACTTTCTACAAATCTGGTTTATACCAGATTAGCTTCCTAGAATCAGAAAGAGAATAAGGAAGGTGCACGGGAAGAAATATGTTCCCTGGAATCTCAAGTGAATTTTTTAAAAAGTCTCAATGATATTTATATCAGTTTTATTATTGCTAAGTTGCAAGAAAAAATGACCCCAAAATACAGTGGTTCAAACAAAGTAGGAGTATCTCTATTTCATAACAATCCAGAGACTGGTAAATGATCCCGGAGAGATCCTCATCTACCTTTATATTTATCGACTTAAGATGGACTTCTACTTGCAAAACCATTATTGGCTCAGATTCATTTATTGTTATTAATAATTCTACGTATTATTTTTATAGGTTCTTTTAAGTTGTTTCCCCCACCTGCGTGGTCATGGCTGGCTCACCACCATCACATTTGTGTTCTAACCTGTGGAACAGAAAAAGAGAAACAAGAAAAGCAGCTTTCTTTAAGAATACGGTGTGGGGTTTCCACTCACACTCCCATCCCACTAGACATAACACAACTCCATGTAGGTAAAGGAAAGCTTTAAAAATGTAGTGTCTAGCTGTACCAACAACTTGACTGAGGAGAATCCATAACCAAAAGGAAGAAGGAAACGTTAAATACCAGAAAAATCAGCACTCTCTGCCACAGAGATCATAACGGCTATAAATTTCATAACTATACTAAGAGAGTTATGGAAGTCCACAGAACACTACCCCTCTCTGAAGCATTGTCCTGTCAAGCCCAGGAGGCTTGGTAATGGGTTTTAGTCAAATCTACCCCTACCCACTTCTTCACCTTGGGAATTCCAAAATTTTCCAGGTATTTGGTATAGAAAGCTTACCATCAGAGGGCTGAGAAGTTGTGCAAATGATACCTAATATTTTTAAATATATTATGACTTACTGAATAGTATAAAGAAAAAGAGAAAATCTTTATTGGTTCTCTGTCCTTTGGTGTCCTTAAAATTACTTCAGACCTAATAAAATGAAGAGCTACATGTCAGATTTTAATAAGGCCCTAAATTATACCCTTTTAGGTATTTTAACTTTTTTCAATTTCATATCTAAAAATAAACTAATAACCTGCCTAAGAAATTTTGGAGTACTTTGGAAATGCAAATAAAAAGGCACAAAGCACTACTCGTAGCTTTGTCAAAGAATTTAGACGGTTTCAATCTGACTAATGAAGTATGGGCTTCCCACTGAGGCACCAGGCCTCTGGAATTATGGCTGTCCCAGGACTAAGAATGTTATACCTACACAGTTTATACCTGCCTATGCCTCTAGTATAACTACCTCCACATCTATTATCCTAGGATAGTTTTTGCCTCCCTTAGATGACTTATTATATATATACCTCATTTTAGTGGGCATCTGATCATGGGTGAAAGATCCAAATGCCAATGTGCTTAAGGAACTCTGATCCTCAGTTCTTAAGGAAAGAATTTATTTTGGTGGAGAGAGAAATACAACAGGGCCAGTACTTTAGGCCTCAAATATATGAAAGTCCTCAAATTTAGACTTTGAAATAATCTGCAAATGAAGCCATGTCTATGAATATTTTTGGTATATGTGTTATGTATATATAAATTTTTTTAATTAAAACAACATTTTCATTACCAACTTTCTTTCTTTTATAATACCCTGGGAACCGCAAATGTTTATGGGTAGAAGATCATAAGATTCCTAAGAGTAATGAACACTCACACTCCTACTGCCAAAGACAAAGGGTGAAGTTTGCAGAAGCAATGTAATTTATCTTATCTCTTCTAAAAATGTTCTCTCTAAACCACTTTTTAAAATATAGGTAGTGATTGTATTGTGTTTGGAAAAGTTGAAGGTGGGAAGAGATTTTGTAATGCTGTACTAGAAAGAAAGGGTTAAATTGAAATTTTTTAAATGATTTTTAAAGGTAGGCCTTTGAGACAAATTTAAGACATCACATTGCCTTTATCCTATGTAGCCCTTGAAAATATATTGGTTCTTGTCTTCTTTCAAATTGCACACTCTAGAAAACTGAAGAACCATAAATATTGGCATCAATGAAAATATTTTGAGCTAAGGGCAGAAATTTAAAATCTTTAAAAAGAAAATTTGTTTACCTGGTGGAAGCCAGAGGGAGAATCCATTATCTACCACATAGAATGAGCAAACTCCAAGTACAAACATGTTTCAAGAATAGATCATTTTCTGATTTAACTCTGTCTCCTCTGTGTACTCTCTTAGTGACCTGCCAGGCCTGCTTTGGGAATCACAACCTCATTTTTGCATTTGTTTTCTAAGGAATAGGGTATTTCCTCTTCCAATTCAAGACCATGGATTCCTAGGGCAGCCATTCCTACAAGAAAAAATGAAGTGATAGCAATTATAATTAATGAATTTGAAGATAAAATTAAGACAGACTACTAAACAATATAATCAAGAAAATCTGAAATCAAGACTGAAATAAAACAATATTATTTAAAGTCCTTGTATAGTTAACAGGACTTTTGAATACTGCACAGGAATAATTTCAGGATAACTACATAAGAGAGGAAAGGAAAGATTTTATATTGAAGATTAAAAGTTCTGGAAGTCAAATATAAAGAGTGACTAAAAGGATAGTATACATAAGAAATCAAATATAAAGAATGGCTAAAAGGATAGTATATATAGGAGACACATGATTTTACAAAGCAAAAAGAAAGAATAAAAACAAAGAGTGAGGGAAAGGGGTGAGAAGAAGAAAAGCAAGGAAGATGCATAAAGGAGCAACATCTTCAAAGAATACTGAAGGCATATACCCAGGAAAAACAGCTTTCATATTTTCAGGGCTTCACCTATGAAGCCAGTAATTACAAGTAGATAATAATTTTGGCCTTGTTTTCTAAGCACCATTTTTGTTTATTCTAAAACTGATATACAATAAAAATAATAGACAGTGTCCAACTCTACCTGGGTCATTATGTTAAATAATGTAGTAATGTTACATTCAAGTTTAGTACAAAATAGTGAGAGGTGAAAGTGTAATTGTTGATGATATTCACGTCCTGTGTACTCCATCATCTTCTGGTTCTTCTTATGCAAGGTCTCTGACCAAGGTAAAAAATTCAGTCCATAGTCACACCTGGGTAAATCTGTGCGAAGATAAAAGATCTCCACATATATCTCTCCCTTTGGCCTCAAATATTGACATTGAACCAAAGGTTTTCTTTCTAGAATGAAGTAATGGCTGATTAGGCAAACTTAGAGAAATATTAAGTCAGTCAGAACATTTCACCCCAAAGCAGCAGAATATACATTCCTTTCAAGTGCACATGGAACTTTTTCCAGGATAGATCCCATGTTAGGACATAAAACAAGTCTCAGTAAATTTAAGATCAAATCATATCAAGCATCTTCTCCAACTACAATGATGTGAAACTAGAAATCAATTACAAGAAAAAAATGAAAAACACTCAAATACATGGAGGTTAAATAACATGTTACTAAACGGTGAATGGGTTAAAAATGAGATCAAGAAAGAAATCAAAAGATACCTTGAGACAAATGAAAATAAAACACAATAACTCATAATCTATGGGATTCCACAAAAGCAGTCTTAAGAGGGAAATTCATAATAATACAGGCTTGCCTAAAAAAAAACACACATAAGAAAATCTCAAATAAACCATCTTACCTTATACCTAAATGAACTAGAAAAAGAAAAAAAAAGCCCAAATTGTGTAGAAGAAAGAAAATAATAAATTTCAGAGTAGAAATAAACAAAATAGAGTCTAAAAAAGTACAAAAGATCAATAAAACCAGGAGCTGGTTCCTTGAAATAACAAACAATATTGATAAACTTTTAACCAGACTCATCAAGAAAAAAGAGATTTACTGCAGCATCATTCCCAGGGGCCAAGACAAAAAGATAACCAAAGCATCCTTTGATAAAGGATTGAATAAAGAATATGTGATGTACTTACTAAGGAATACTGCTCAGCCATAAGAAAATATGAAGTACTGCTATTTGCAATGACATAGATGGACCTTGAGAATATCATGCTAAGCAAAATAAGTCAGTCAGAAAAACCTAAGGACCATATAATTTCACTTACATGTGGAATATAAAACTGAAATTCATAGACACAGACAACAGTATGGGGGTTACCAGAAAGAAGGGTGGGGGTAGTAAATGGTAAATGGGACCAAATATGTGGTGACAGAAGAAGATCTGACTTTGTTTGGTGGGTACACAATGCAGTATACAGATCACGTTTCATAGAAATGTACACTTGAATCCTATATGATATTAACCAATGTCACCCCAACACATTTAATAAAAAATGAATAAATAAATGTTATAAAAAGGTCAAGTATGGTTATAGAGTATTAGTAGATTATACAGTATTTGCAGGATAAAGCCCAAACTCAGAAACAGTCTAAACCTAAACAAGTAGCTAAAAAGTCTCCATATTATACAAAGGCTTTTTCAATGCTGAGCCCGTGGTTAGGAAATGAGATCACACAGGCCTCTTCAGCTCTCTGTACCTCTCCTCAAAGGTCCTTTCCCCAATCAGTTTACAAAGTCCGTAAGTTTGCCTCATCTGAGGTCCCCAAAGCCTTCTTGCCATCCTGTTATTTCCCTTGCTGGACATTTTCTTCATTCTTGGTTCTTCAAATCTATCTATGGTGATGTCTGACCTGATGATAATAATAACAATAAAAATAATATCAACTGCCAAAAAATGAGTAAATAAATAAAAACAAATACTGTCTTGTAAAACTTGAACTATGAAAAAACCAAAAGGAAAAGAGAGAGAAGACCCAAATAAATATAATCACAAATAAAAAAGGAGTGACTACACCACAGAAATACAAAGAATTATAAGAAACTATTACAAACAACTATA
>PVKU01016871.1:0-13164 GCA_004027475.1 Anoura caudifer | reverse complement strand
ATAAAGGAAAGAATAAACAAATGGGATCTCATCAAAATAAAAAGCTTCTGTATGGCTAAAGAAAACAGTATTAAAATAAAAAGAGAACCAACTATATGGGAAAACATATTTGCCAATGATACCTCAGACAAGGGCTTAATCTCCAAAATATATAAAGAACTTACACGACTCCACTCTAAGAAGACAAGCAACCCAATTATAAAATGGGCAAAGGACTTGAACAGACACCTATCCAAGGAGGACATACAGAAGATCCAGAAACACATGAAAAGATGCTCCATATCGCTAGCTATCAGAGAGATGCAAATTAAAAGCACAATGAGATACCACCTCACACCAGTCAGAATGGCCATCATAAACAAAACAACAAACAACAAGTGTTGGAGAGGTTGTGGAGAAAAGGGAACCCTAGTACACTGTTGGTGGGACTGCAGACTGGTACAGCCACTATGGAAAGCAGTTGGAATTTTCTAAGAAAACTAAAAATGGACCTACCTTTTGATCCAACAATTCCACTGCTAGGATTATATCCTGGAAACCGTGAAA
The DNA here is from genome assembly GCA_004027475.1 of Anoura caudifer. Classification (NCBI taxonomy): domain Eukaryota; kingdom Metazoa; phylum Chordata; class Mammalia; order Chiroptera; family Phyllostomidae; genus Anoura; species Anoura caudifer. The sequence continues at coordinate 12,618 of PVKU01016871.1, read as the reverse complement.
CACCAATCCAAAGGATCCTATGCACCCCAATGTTCATAGCAGCACAATTTACAATAGCCAAGTGTTGGAACTAACCTAGGTGCCCATCAATAAATGAATGGATCAAGAAACTATGGTACATTTACACAATGGAATTTTACGCAGCAGAAAGAAAGAAGGAGCTCCTACCCTTCACGACAGCATGGATGGGACTGGAGAGCATTATGCTAAGTGAAATAAGCCAGGAGGTGAGAGACAAATACCATATTATCTCACCTTTAACAGGAACCTAATCAAAAAAACAAACAAACAAACAAGCATAATATAACCAAAGACACTGAAATTGAGAACAAGAGAGGAGAGGGATAGGAATATCCAGGGAAAAGGGGAAGGGATTAGAGCAACAAGTATGAAAGACATATGGACAAAAGCTGGGGCTGGGGGTGGAAATGGAAGGGAGCTGGGGAGGGCAGGGGCAGAGGGATGGGATGGGAGTAGAAAACAGAAGACTGTATAAGAACAACAATTAAAATAAAATTTAATTAAAAAAAAAAACAAAATATTAACAGGCAAATGTTGTTCATACATATAAATAAATAAGTCACAATCGATAAAAAAAAAAAAAAGAAAATCTCAGATACTTCACAGAGCAACATTTTCCCTGATATGTTTCCTAGAGCAAGTGATATAAAGGAAAGAATAAACAAATGGGATCTCATCAAAATAAAAACTTCTGCCCTGCTAAAGAAAAGAGTAATAAAATAAAAAGAGAACCAGCCATATGGGTAAACATATTAGCCAATGATACCTCAGACACGGGTTTCATCTCCAAAATATATAAAGAACTCACATGACTCCACACTCAGAAGATAAGCAACCCAATTAAAAAGTGGGCAAGGGACTTGAACAGACACTTTTCCAAGGAGGACACACAGAGGATCCAGAGACACATGAAAAGATGCTCAATATTGCTAGCTATCAGAGATGCAAATTAAAATCACAATGATATACCACTTCACACCAATCAGAATTGCCACCATAATCAAAGCAACAAACAACAATGTTGGAGAGGTTGTGGAGAAAAGGGAACCCTGGTATACTTTTGATGGGATTGCAGACTGGTACAACCACTATAGAAAACAGTACGGAATTTTCTCAGAAAACTAAAATGGATCTGCCTTTGACCCAGGTAGGATTATATCCTAAAATCCCTGAAACAGCCCCACAATGTTCATAGCAGCACAAATTACAATAGCCAAATGTTGGAAGCAACCTAGGTGCCCATCAGTAAATGAATGAATCAAAAAACTATGGTACATTTGCACGTTGGAATTCTATGCAGTAGGAAGAAGGAGCCTGTACCCTTTGCAATTGCATGGGTGGAACTGTAAAGCATTATGCTAAGTGAAAAAAGCCAGGCGGTGAGAAACAAATACCATATGATCTCATCTTTAACAGGAACCTAAACAGCAAAACAAACAAACAAGCAAAATATTAACAAAGCCACTGAAATAGAGAACAGGGTGACAGTGACCAGAGGGAAGAGGGGAAGGGATTTCAGGGGAAAGGGGGAAGAGTTCATAGGAACAAGTGTAAAGGACACATGGACAACAAAAAGAGGGGCTGGAAATGGGAGGGTGGTGGGGAGGCTTGGGGGGATGTGAGTGAAAGGCATAAAACTACTTGAGTAACAGTTAAAATAAATAAATGTATATATTTATATATATTTATTGGTAGTATAAATATACTAAAAATTTGTATACTATTTTATATACTATAAATATATATACTAATGTATATATTCTAAAATTTATATATGTGTACATTTCTTTATTTATATATATATTTACTAAAAAATTTGGCTTATCTTGTATGATTCATACTTTCCTATCCTGTTTTTTTTCTTTTATCATTTTGCCTCTTATAGGTAGATTTACAATGTACCTGAAATTAATCTGGAGAAATTGTATGAGGTAGATATAAAGTTTATACTGTTTTTAAATATTATATCCACTGATCCCATCAGCATTTACTAAGAGAATTGTCTTATGCTTATTGCTCTGAAAAGCTATCTTAACTTGAATTTGCTTATCCATAGATCTGCTTCTAATCTCTTCATTTTAATGCATTGGTCTAATTTCAAACTTACACAGATACCATTCTGTCTTAATTATTATAGCTTTATTATAAATCATTTTATGTGATAAGACAAATTATTCCACCTAGATCTTCTTGTTGAGTACCTTGGCTATTTCTGTAATTTTACATTGCATTATTATAATAAATTCATATTCCACCCTTAGTGATGCTGTTCTTTATTTTGGAGGTCTTATTTCTCTGAAATGTACCAGGAACTTCTATTTAATCCATATTCTAGTTAGGTTTAACCACTGTAAGTCATGGTTGCATCACCCTGCCTATGATTTCAGATTTTCATGGACAATTCTTTCATACAATTACCTTCCTTGGGGATGGTTTAATATCAGTTTCCATTTTTTCCTTCCCAAAAAACTTTATTGAAGATATAACAACAATATCTAAAAAAGCTGATAACCTCAACTTTATATATAAAAACAAAAATATATACATAAATAAATTATCATACCACCTGTCTTTTCCTTTATGGTTCTCACATTTTATTGCCTTATATTTATAGATTCCCCTTTTATATTTAAATCTACACTCCACATCAAATTGCTGTCAGGAAACTGATTAAAGTAAGAATCAAGATTGTTTTAAAATAATCCAATGGTACTAAATACCGCTTATTGCAAAGTTTGTGTGTGTTGGTGTTCTTCATTTCTACACTTGTCATAACTTATTTATACATGCATGTGTTTATTACTATAGGTAGAATGACACCTCAGACAAGTAATTGATCTCCAAAATATATAAAGAACTCACATTACTCCATTCCAGGAAGACAAACAGTCCAATTAAAAATGGGCAAAGGACCTAAACAGACAGTTCTCCAAGGAGGACATACAGAGGGACCAGAGACATGAGACGAGTTTTAGCATCACTAGCCAGTAGATAGATGTAAATTAAAACCACAATGGCATACTACAGTAACACCAGTGAGAATGTCCATCATAAAAATTCAACAAACAATAAGTGCTGTTGAGGTTGTGGAGAAAAGTGAACCCTAGTACCCTTTTGGTGGGAATACAAACTGGTTCAGCCAATGTGGAAGATAGTATGAAATTTCCTCAGAAAACTAAAAATGGAACTGCCTTTTGACCCAACAATATCACTTCTGGGATTATACCCTAAAAACCTTGACATACCAATTAAAAGAACCTATACACCCCGATGTTCATAGCAGCACAATTTACAATAGCCAAGTGCTGGAAACAATCAGTAAATGAGTTGATCAAAAATCTATGCTACATTTACACAATGGAATACTATACAACAGAAAGAAAGAAGGAACTACTCCTTTTGTGACAGCATGGATGGAACTGGAGAACATTATGCTAAGAAAAATAAGCCACGCAATGAAAGAAAAATAGCACATGATCTCACCTTTAAGTGGAGCCTAATCAACAAAACAAATAAGCTAACAAAATATAAACAGAGATATTGAAATAAAGAACAAACTGACAATAACTAGAGGATAGGGGTGAGAGGGATAGTGGGGGGAATAGGATAAGGTCCATCAAGGAACATGTATGAAGGATCCATGGACAAAAAAATCAGGGGGTGTAATTGAATGTGGAAGGTAGGTGGTAGCTGTGGCTAGGGGCAGTAATGGGGGGAAGTGGAAACAACTGTAATTGAACAACAACAAAGAATTTAAAAAGAAGAAAAAAGAAAACACAGAGGTGCCTTTGTTATTTATAAATAAGCAGTGGGAAATTTTAGGGGAACTGGAAAGATGAGAAAACATTGCTTTTTTATAAGAAAATGAAGGCAAACATACCAACTTTGGAAACTATAAATATGATTAAAACATAAGTGTTTGGTACAAACTAATAATCAATGAGGTTAAAGTAGAAAATTGTGAGAAATTTTATTTACAGGCTCCTTATTAACTTATCTGCTTTTTGCTACAGAAAATATGACACACTTGGCTTCTTTACTGGTATGTCAAATTTTCTCCCAAAGCACATTGAGAAAAAAGTCTATAAAATTCATTTATGTTTTATGCAGTTTGTATAGGTCAATCAATAATGGGAAAAGTTAAAAGGTATTCAAACTTTGTCAAAATGTTAGTAAAATCTTAAAATGTATTCTACATTGAAAAATGCACTTAGAAATAAAGAAATCAACATTCAACCTTTGAGAATAAGTTCAAGAAAAGAAAGCTTAGCAATGTAAACATCAGTCTATAAGATGTTAGTATTATATGGGGATGGCTGACTTGTTTCTGAAGTTATTTCTGAATTACTAAATATAATTAGAATGAGTTCCCCCAGGACTGTCTTGCACACAATGAAAGAGAGATACAATGACTACTATTAGAAAGTCAAAATCTATGAATAAGTTTAGAATTACAAAATATAGTAGGCACCAAAAACATTGTAGTATTATATATATATATATATGTATATATATATATAGTTTGCTGCTGGTATGTATGAGCATACTTATTCCAAAAGATCTATATTTCTCTAAACCAAGCAAACATTAAATGTGTAAAAATTTGAGGCTTCTTTTATAGAAAAAAATGTTCTTAGCACTTAAGAAGGAGTAAAGTTCTTTGCAGACAACATTAAGGCATGGGATATTGAAAGAAACATATCCCCCCTCTGGGGGACACCAGGTAACACCAAAGATAATTAATTAACTAATTAATTAATTAAATCAAGCAACTAATGCTCCTTAAAATGTATTTAGTATCTAGTACAGAGATTTTCACAAGAGATTTCTGGTGAATACGTGATCTGGAATTTAGTTGCAAAGTAGTAATAGTGAAAATGAATGGACTATGCCAAACTTAAAATTATTAGAGCTGTTAAAGCTACAAACACATTGCTAAAACATTTATATGTAAGAAATTAATAAAGATTATATTCCAAAATTAAATATGCATATATTTTTCTTTTGAGTGATCTTGTTTAGACCTTCCAAATTGTGTGCTGTCACTGACAGGGTGAGGAAGCAGATAAGACAGTCTAATAAATCTCCATTTGTTCTTATCGTTAAATTTAACATCTGTTTTTCAATGTTTCCAATACTTCTAATCTACAATTCACCTTTTTTTGTGGAAAAAAAAGCAGAGGGATGTTTTGAAAAGACCACATAATTTGAATGAAATATACTTTCTGTATATTGTAAATGACCTTAGGGAAATCATATTTATGACTTCCCATTATGACTCAGTTTGCTCATGTGTAAACAGAGATTACTGAGTTTGAATATTTTATTTATTCTCTGTAATTTATAATATTAATATTTAAAATGTAAATGGGTTATTAAATTGTTTAAAATATTTTCTGAAGATTATGTGAAAATGGCATATACAAAATAACTGTCTTATTATTTGAACATTTTTATTTCTTTGTTCTTTTAATTTTCTGTTTCTACTTTCTACACCCAATTATTAATTAAGTATGTGTGAAATATAAACAGGTATAAATCCATTGATCAAGCCAAATGACAAAAAATAGTCTGTGTGTGTGTGTATGTGCTTGCATGTTCCTAAAGGGAAAGTAACTAATGTTTTCTGCCATTTCCCAGTTATTAGTCAAGGTATTTGTTACAACAGCAGAATATTTCTATCATTATTTTATTAGGGAGGAAATGAAACTTTTAGTGTGACTGTTCTTTTACTATAAAAATAATCTTTCTGACTGTTGTGTGAGCACTCGTATACCAGGTATTATGCTGGATACCTTTCAAGATTAACTCTTTTAATCTGCATAGCACCTAGCAAAGGTTAAAAACTTTGCCAGATAAATTTAAGGAGGGGTTTCAAAATAAGTAAGCATGAGATTTTTGGTAAAAACCATGGTACTTGGAATCTTCCATAACACATCAAAAGTACAACTAAACTACAGAATAACCATCATTGAAATAGTCTGAAATGTAGCTGAACAGAAGTCCTATCACTAACAATATAAAGAAAAAGCCACATTTATTCTAGTAGGAGGGTCAGAGGCAAGGAACAAGCTGGTCCTACAACCACTGCAGCAGTTAAAAATTGAGAGCCAGAAGAGGAGCCAGAAGTCCAGCCCCACACCAAAATAACTAGCCCAGTGTTCCAGTGCCAGAAACAGAAGTCCCCATAATTTCTGGCTGAATAAAGCCAGTGGAGATGATGCCTGAGTGAGATGGAGTGCTTCTGGAGTTTCAGGCATTTCTCTTAAAGGGCCCTCATGGACTTACTGAGGCTCACTTTCTTTGAGCTCTAGCACTAGGGCGGCAACTCCAAAGGTGCCTGGGGCAAATGGAGAAAGACTAGATTGTTTGGCATCAGGGCAAGAGCTGGATGAGCAGCTTTCTCTCAGGCAGAAGTGCTGGCAGGGGCCATTGTTCCTTTGTTAAGCCCTCCCCAACAAAGCTCACATTTAGGCACCATATCTGAGTCTCCATCAACCTGGCTAATACAGTTCTCCCAATCAGGGTGATTCCTGAGGCACTGCTCCATCCAACTTGTGGGCCTAGCAAAGCCCTTTTCAGTGGCTCTCCCATACAAATGGACTGTCTTGATTCATGCTGTGAATGTCCTAAACTCTCTAAAAATAGCAACAGCCAGCCTCTGCATATCTAGTACTTCTTACTGAATGGACCCTGTCCTTACACTACCGGCAACCAGCCTTGGTTCACAGGTGGGCCTCTCCTGAGCATCTCTAAGCTCAACAAAAGTAGCAGCTATCATAAGATTGCATTGTTGTTGACATTGGGTGGCACCTGGCAGGATACAGGTGATGGCTGACTTTGGCCTGCACTTCCCAGGTGTCCTCAGAGCCAGCACACCCAGGGAAAGCTTTGGACCATGCCTGAGCACCACACAGCAACCTCTGCCAGGAACATACTCCAGGGTAGGACATGGTGGGTACTGAGACCCAGCTAAAGTGTGTTCTGCTTTGAGGGGTCAGTCTCTACACAGCAAATCTTCTATTGTGGTCATAGCCATTCTTCTCAGCCAATTGTCCTGGGAATGAATCCCTTCCATTGGCATGTGAACAGCAATCAGGGCTCAACTACATCCTAACCAGGGGTGCAGCTGGAGGAACCAGATTGTGTGACCCAGGAGGCTGTACCACCAACCACAGACCCTTCAAGACACCAACCACATAAGGCTACTATACCAAGACAGGGGGAAGGGAGATGTAACAACTCTATTTAATATATAGAAACAAACACAAATAATGAGCCACAATTTGGATACAAAGAAACATGTCTCAAGTAAAAGAATAAAACAAAACTCCAGAAAAAGAACTAAACAAATTGGAACAGTCTACCAGATGCAAAGTTCAAAATGATTGTTATTAGTATGCTGAATGAACATAGGAGAAGATTAATTGTTCTTAGTGAAAACTTGAACAAAGAAATAGAAAGCAAAAATATAGATAGAAAACATAAAAATAACCAATCAGAAATAAAGAGTACACTAATTGAAATGAATACATTATAGAGAATCATCAGTAGATGAAGCAGAGGATCAAGTAAGCAAGTTGAAAGATAAGATGGCAGAAAACATCCAATCAGAATAGCAAAAATAAGAGGGTCCAAAAATGTGAATATTGTGAGGAGCCTCTGGAACAATTTCATGTGTACCAATGTTTATATCATGGGTGTGCCAGATGGAAAGAGTGAAAATAAAGGAAAACCCATTTAAAAAAATAACAATAGAAAGGTTTCTTAACATGGTGAAGAAAATATATATACAATTCTAGGAAGTGAAGAAAGTCTCAAACAAGATGAACCAAAAGACACCTGCACCAAGATGCATCATAATTAAAATGACCAAAGTCAAAGATAAAGAATCTTTAAAGCATCAGGAAAAATGGCAGTTACTTATCTACAAAGGAGCTCCCATAAGGCTGTCATCTAATTTTTCAACAATAACTTTGCAGACCAGAAGGGATTGGCATGAAATATTCAAAGTGATGGATAGCAAAGACCTACAACTAAGATCACTCTACCCAGCAAAGCTGTTATTTAGAAAGACACGTTAAGAACTTCACAGAGAAGAAAAACTAAAGAAGTTCATCACCACCAAACCAGTATTAGAAAAAATGCTAAAGGGTCTTCTTTAATAATAACTTTAAAAGATCAAAAACCATAATAATAAAATAGCAAAAGGGGAGGGGGAAGTGAGATAATGGTGGGAAAAGGGGAAGGGGCTAGTCAAAGAACATACATGAATGACCGACGGACATGGACAACATTGTGGGAGTTGGCTGTTTGGAGCAAGGGGTGGGATGGGTGGAAGAGGTCAAAGGAAGAAAAACTGAGACAACTATAATAGAATAACAACAAAAATGCAAATAGATTAAATACTCCAATCTAAAAAGTTTATGGAGGCTGAATGGATAACAAAACAAGACCCTTACGTATGCTATCTGCAAGAGGCCTACTTGATATTGAGACACATACAGATTGAAAACAAAAAAAAAAAGAGGAAAAGACATTTCATGAAAGTGGAAATAAAAAAAAAACACTGGGGTAGCATCACTTATATCAGACAAAATAGATTTTAAAATAAAGGCTATTTTAAAAATATTGACTTTATTAGGATGACATTAGTTAATAAAATTACATAGGTTTCAGGTATACAATTCTACAATACATCATTTGTATATTGCATTGTGTGTATACCATCCCAAGTCAAGTCCTGTTCCATCATCATTTATATATTTACTTTCTTTTACCTCCCCCTTTACCACTTCTTTCTGGCAATCAACATACTCTTGTCAGTATCCATGCATCTTTTTTTTTTCTTTGTTTAATCACTTTACCTTTGTCACCCAGACCCAACTTCCTTCATCTGACAGCTGTTTGTCTGTCCTTTGCATCCATAAGTCTGTCTCTACTATGTCTCTTATTTTATTTTGTTAATTAGATTCCACATATAAATGAAATCATATGTCGCTGGTCTTTCTCTTATTGGCTTATTTTTCTTAACATTATACTCTCCAGGTCCATCTATACTGTCACAAAAGGTAAGATTTCCTTCTTTTTATGGCTGAGTAGTATTCCATTGTGTAAATTTACCCTAACTTTTTTTGTCCACTCTTCTACGCATGGGCACTTGGGTGGCTTGCAAGTCTTGGCTATTGTAAATAATGCTGTAATGAACATAGGGATGCATACATTCTTTAGAATTAGTGTTTTGGAATTCTTTGGATATATTTCCAGGAGTAGAATTGCTGGGTCAAAAAGCAATTCAATTTTTAATTTTTGGAGGTAACTCCATACTGCTTTACATAATGGCTGTACCAATCCACATTCCCATGAATGTTGCACAGGAGTTCTCTTTTCTCCACATCCATACCAACATTTGTTGTTTGTTTATTTGTTAATGATGGCCATTCTGACAGGTGTGAAGTGATATCTTATTGTGGCTTTAATTTGCATTTCTCTGATGATTAGCGATGTTGAGCATCTTTTCATATGTCTATTGGCCATCTGTATGTCTTATTTGAAGAAGTGTCTACTCAGGTCTTTGCCCATTTATTAATTGGATTTGTTTTCATGTTGAGTTTTATGAATTCCTTATATATTTTGGATATTAGGCTCATGAGATGTATCATTGATGAACATCTTCTCCCATTCAACGGGTTGTCTTTTCATTTTTGTTTATGTTATTTTTTTGCTGTACAAAGCATTTTAGTTTGACATAGTCCACTTGTTTATTTATTTATTTTTGTTTATTTTGCCTGAAGCAATACAGGAGACAAAGGTAAGCCCTTCAATTCTACACCCTGGTGTTTTTCCAAAGAAATCAAAAACACTAAATCAAAAAATGTATGCATCCATATTTATTGCAGCATTATTTACAATAGCCAAGACATGAAAGTAATCTAAGTGTCCATCAATAACTGAGTGAATAAAGAAAACATGATGCATATATTAAATACAATGAGTCAGCAATAAAAATAACTGATTCCTGCAATCTGCAACAACATGGGTGGACTTAAAATATATTTGTTTGAGTGAAATAATAAATGGAAAAACAAATATCATATAATTTTTCTTATATGTGGAATTAAAAAATAAATGAAATAAATAAACAATCATGACAGAAACAGACTCTTAGATATAGAGAATGTTTGATAGTTGTCAAATAGAAAAGGGTTTTGGGATGGGTGAAAAAGATGAATCAATTAAGAATTACAGATTGGCAGTTAGAAAATAGTCATAGAAATGTAAAAAAACAACATAGGGATTATAGTAAATAATATTGTAATAAGTATATATGGTATCAGATGGGTATTGGATTTATCTGGGTGATCACAAGTTATACAAATGTCTAATTGTAGGATTATACACCTGAAACTAACATAATATTATATGTCAACGATTATTAAAATGTTTTAAAATCAAAAATAAGAAGAACTGCTGTACAAAGACTTGAGAGAATTATCTTGTGCCTTTGACAAATCAATTTGTCTGTTTCTTCAATAGAGGTCATGTAAATACTACTTATGTGTAATCAGGCATGGTTTCTTTTTATCTTCAATTAAACTGAAGAATGGCCTAAAGTTCTTCAATTTACTTATTTAACTAATATTTAATGTTAGTTAAATAACAAATAACAAAATTTAACATTATTTTACTAAAATGATATTCTTTACTTTTATTTTATTAGGTAACATTTTATTTAAGAAAAATATGAGTAAACCTGATTCCTAAATCTATGTTCTTCCATTGTCCTGTGTTTCTTTTTTTCTTTTTACTTTTTATTATTGTTGTTCAGTTACAGTTGTCCTCATTTTTCTTCCATTACTCTTCCCCACTCTACCCACCCCCACCTCCCACATTCAATCATCCCATCCCCTGTTGCCTTTGTCCATGGGTCCCTTATACATGTTCCTTGATGACCCTTCCCCTTCTTTGCCTGGCTATCCCCCTCTCTTCTCCCCTCTGGTAACTGTCAGTTTGTTCTTTATTTCCATGTTTCTGCTTCTATATTTCTTATTTGTTTTGTTGATTAGGTTCCACTTATAGGTAACATCGTATGGTATTTGCCTTTCACCACCTGGCTTATTTCACTTCCATGCATCTTCTAAATTGCAAAATAATTGGATTAAGTCAAATGCTCCCAACTACTTCATACATCTGTTTCACCCCTAAATTTATATCTTAAATTAATTTTAGATTTGTGTTGTTTCTCTCTCCTCATGCGAATATATGTCTAAGAACACAAATACACATCCTCACTTGTCTTAGTTATTTAATTTACACTCATATGTAAGAGTTTCTTCTAATTTGGGTGAAATGATATACAAAAACAAATAACAGTAACAAAAATCTTACAATTTATTTCTTGATACAATAAGTCTTACCATGCAGATAAAAGAATTTACTGGGAATGTAAATTTTATTTCAACAAACTATATTGCATAATTATGAATATCATAGATTCTGCAGTTGTCTCCAGTTGCCAAAGTTTGACCTCTATGAATCAAGTGTATTGATTTCCCTTGCTCTCTGCTTTGCTTCTTGTATCCACATCAAATCCAAATGTTCCTAATTACTAGTGGTTGCCACTGACATGTAAAGCTCTATAGTTTTTTTAATTTGTTTGAGAGAATATAATTATCTGTAAAATGAAATATTCAGTCAAATATGTTGCCTGTCTTCATGTGTTTTGTTGTTTTTACAAACTTTACTTTGATAAATTCTGTCAGTGTCTGAAAATATTAAAAATAGTTTTAATCATTTTTCCTTATCTAACTCCATTAATTTTCTTTGATATAATAAGTCAGTGTTTCACAGTTCCTTAATCTAAAATTTGTGAAATTGTAAGTTTGTGATTATTATATTTTTACTTAATATATATAGAGCTTATCAACTACTACACGTATAAGTAACAATGAAAGCAAAAATGTCTTCCTCAATGGATTTGAATTTAATGTATATTCTTTTATAAATATCTGTATTTTATTAAATTAATTGGGTTGACATTAGTTAATAAAATTGTATAGATTTCAAGTGTACAATTCTATAAAACATCATCTGTACATAGAATTGTGTGTTCATCACCCAAAGTCAAGTCTTTTTTTGCAATTTTATTATTAGCATATGGGAACACTGCCGCGGCCAGCGAGACAAGGGGTTCGTGACGCGCAGTGACGGACTGAAAAGAGGAAGCGACCAGTTGCTCTGCTGGCAAAAGGCGAATTTATTAACGAGTACAATTGTATATATAGGCAACTAGAAAAGTCTAAAAATAGCACAGGATTCATATGTAAGCTATACAGCTTAAAAGCTCTTCCAGGCATAGCCGCAGGAGGTACTTTGCAACAGTAAACATCCTGATAGGCACATTGTTTAAGTATTCCTTTGAACTTCCCTTGGGAACGATCTGATAGCAAGGAAGGCAGGACAATGCAAGGAGATTAATGCCTAGAGGCCGAGGACCAGGCCCAAACATCATTTCCACAATGTCTGGACCCTAACTCTCAACCCCTTAGCAGGCATAATAATTCCCTACATCTCCCCCTTTCTTATTAAGTTAAGGCC
>PVKU01016870.1:0-13174 GCA_004027475.1 Anoura caudifer | reverse complement strand
CCCAGCAATTCCACTGCTAGGATTATATCCTAAGAACCCTGAAACACCAATCCAAAAGAACCTATGCACCCCAATGTTCATAGCAGCACAATTTACAATAGCCAAGTGTTGGAAGCAACCTAGGTGCCCATCAGTAAATGAATGGATCAAGAAACTATGGTACATTTACACAATGGAATTCTATGCAGCAGAAAGAAAGGAGGAGCTCCTACCCTTTGCTACAGTATGGATGGAACTGGAGAGCATTATGCTAAGTGAAAAAAGCCAGGAGGTGAAAGACAAATACCATATGATCTCACCTTTAACAGGAAACTAATAAAAAAAACAAACAAACAAGCATAATATAACCAAAGACACTGAAATTGAGAACAAGAGAGGAGAGGGATAAGAATATCCAGGGAAAAGGGGAAGGGATTAGAGCAACAAGTATGAAAGACACATGGACAAAAGCTGGGGGCAGGGTGGAAATGGGAGGGAGCTGGGGAGGGCTGGGGCGGTGGGATGGGATGAGAGTAGAAAACAGAAAACTGAATAAGAACAACAATTAAAATAAAATTAAAAAAATAAAAAAATAGTGTAAAGCTTATTTTTAGGATTTAGAAAAATGTTTATCCAATAACATGATAACTTAAATACAGAAATTAATTTTTCCTGTGTATTATGTTTCCTTCAGACCAATTTTTCTGGAACTTTGAAGATTTATGTGATGTGCTTCTGCCAGTGCTTTCTTTGGAGTTGCCATAAGTCTGGTAATATTCACCTTGGGATTTGCCTTCATAAGGGCAATCTAAGCATGATAGTGCTCGTCTATGAAAAAGCACTCCAGTATGTCTTTGTAGAAAAAACTTTACTCCAACCAAGGAATTGGAAAGAAAACTTGTTCTGTTTTGTTTTCCTCATAGGAAATACCACCTTCCATTCAATATGGTTATTTTTATATTCCTAAATGCATCCTAAGTGCCTTGCCTCTAACTTTAATAGCAAAATAAATGACCAGAGTATCAGAGATACATGTAGGTAACTCTTTAAGGGTTACAGAGATCAGTAGTTATGTTACTTATTTCATTCACTACCAGAAGCAATTCTGGTAACAAATAATAAAGGATATAAACATTTATATTTTGGAATCCTTCCTCTCCATACCAGAACTCAATGAAAAGCAGCTTCCAGGAAATATTATTGAAACTGTTAGGGACAGAAGAAAACAAAAATAGTAAACTATAATATTAGAGAAACAATCAACTTGCCAAGACCCTAGGAAAAGGAAGAAGGAGAAAATGGATAAAGAGACAAGAAAAAAATTTAAAGATGCTATTATAAAGGAAATATAGAAGCTGAATGAAGATTTTTAAATTAAAAATAATAATTTATGTAATATAAAAACATCTGGTATGTTTGCCCATGCATGTACCATTTTCTGTAATGCCATGTCAATCTATGTAGTTCCATTTCCATTCTCTACATTTCTTTTTGTAGATAAATTTACATCTGATATCATTTTCTTCTGCCTGATGGACATCCTTTGCCATTTCTGATAGTTTGCACCTACTGGTAACAAAATCATTCAGCTCCTGTGTGTCTGAAAAAATTTCTATTTAGCTTCTGGTTTTGAAAGATATTTTGGTAGGTATATAATTCTAAATTAACAGTTTTTCTTTCAATATTTTATAAAGATTGTATTTTACTGTCTTCTCACATTGTTGCTGATGAGAAATCCATTGTAATTCTTACTTCTCTTCCTCTTGGATGTAACATCTTTTTCTGCTTTTTAAAAGGTATTTTATTTATTTTTAGAGAGAGGACAAGGGAGGGAGAAAGAGAGGGAGGAAACATCCATGTGAGAGAGAAGCATCAGTTAGTTGCCTCTTGTACCTGCCCTGACCTGGGCTGAATCTGCAGCCCAGGCACATGTCCTGACCAGGAACTGACCCACCACTTTCGGTTTATGAGACGACTCTCCAACCAACTGAACCACACCAGTTAGGGCTTTTTCTGTTCACTTTTAAGATTTTTTTCATTATCATTAGTTTTGATATACCTGTGTGTAGGACTTTTTATTTTTTTCATGTTACTTGTGCTTGGGAAACCTTGAATGTTTTAGATCTGTGTGCTTATGGTCTTCATTAAATATAGAACTTTTTTCATGCATTGTTTCTTCAAATATATATTCTGTGCCTCTCCTCCATCATCTAAAATGACAAATCTAACTAAATGATATTGAACAGTTGAAATTATATCATAACTCAGTGATACTGTTTTCATTTATTCAATTTTTTCCTCTCTACATTTCATTTTGTATAGATCCTATCACAATGAATTCAAGTTCACCAATCATTTCTTTTTAAATATCTAATTTGCCATTAATCCCCACTGAGTATATTTTGTACTGACATTGTAATTTTTATCTCTAAAAGTTTAATTTGGTCTCTTTTGAATGTATGAATACACCAGTAATTACTATTTTAGTATCTTTGTCTGCTCATTCGAATATGTGTCAGTTTTTAGTCAATTTTGATCATTATTTTTCTCTATTATGGGTCATATTTTATGCTTCTTTCCATGCCTAGTAATTTTTTTTACTGAATGCCAAAAAGTGACATTTTATCTTGTTGGTTGCTGTTTTTTTTTTTAAATTTTTCCTATCAATATTCTTGAGCTGTGTTCTATGATACAGTTGTTTAATTTAAAAATAGTTTGATCCTTTAATACTGACTTTTTAAGATTTGTTAGATGAGTAAGACCCTTCTGGTAGTGTACCCCATGCTCCGTGAATTATACACTTGTCCACCCCTGTTTGACGGCCCAGATACTATTCTATGCCCTCTGCAAGTGTCAAGTACTGTTACCTCGAACCCTTTGAAGATTCTTTCCCTGGTCTTGGGCAGTTTCTTTAATACTTATGCTGCTCAAAACTCTGCTAAATAATTAAAAGAGAGTCTCTGCAGATACCTGGGATTTTCTCTGCAGCTTTCTCTTCTCCTGTACCTCCATCCTGAAATTCTTGCACAGAAAGTGTTCCAGCATTTTTTGTAAGAACTAGGGTCACATCTGCAGTAAACATGGGGAGTAAAACCAGAACATTATTTTTGTGTTCTTTCTGTTGTAGCATTTATCTATTACTTGAATAAATACAAGCTAGTAAATAAAGTAGACTTTTAATTTCCAAAGAAGGAAGAAAGAAAGGGAATCAGAGGAGAGAACATCAGAAAATAGAGACCTTTAGACCATGAGTTTTTATTTTTTTTAAATTCAAAACATATGTATCTGTTGTATACTATTTTGAGAAACAAGTTATGTTGTTAACGCTCATCAGCAGACCCATCAAATGATATTAACACATTTTATAAATTTTTGTTTTATCAATCAAATTTTCTAAACCAGCTGGGGAAATATGAGTGTGTATTTAAGTTTATATGGTAATGATAAAAGAACTTATGTGAGTATATAGCATAAAATGTGATAAACTCTTTTAATAGCATTTTCTCAGAGATTTCCTGGAGGGTATATGAGTAGTAGCAGATTAATATGAAACAAATCTAAGACCATGATATCTACCTGAAAGTTAGTTCACTTTCAACTAATGATTGCATGAATTATAGAAACAAATCTTACAATCATAGCTCTTTCACATCTCTAACTGAACAGTCATATACTAGTTCATTATAAGAAGAAAGGTCTTTTTATTTAAGCATTAATATCAAAAACAGTTTGGAACTTTAAATTGTTTATTTTGTTTTATCGTACTTTTGAAAGCTGAGTTGCACTCAGTGGTATTCTTTTTCCATCATAAAGAATCTGATGAAGACAGTGGACATCAAATTAGCCACTCACTTGACACTACAGCTTTCTCTTCAGAATGACTTCTAGCTTTGAGATGCACTGAAGATTGACTCTCTCATGGTACTTTGCTATCAAACATTTAGGTGGATTGCATTAAGGACATTAATTTCCCTGCCGTTCTCTCAGAGCTTCAGAATGTCCAATAATACAGCAAGTATGGTAAGAAGACTTGAATCCATTGTCATAACATCTAATTGTTATTATTCTGGCTGCTATAATGTCTAAGCCTGCAGCCTTATATAGTCATGTCTCTTTGTAAAGTGATCACATTATGCCATATTAAAAAGAAAGGGAAAAGAAAATATATAAGGACAATTAGAAGCCACATATAGCTAGTACTTTTTTGCAGATTTCCCCAAGTGAAATATTTTATCCAGGATAAATATTATAATGTTAGTATTTTGTTTATAAAAATAAGCATAGAATTTCTACAAATTTGCTCATCATTCCATAGAACCCATACGTAGTCTATCATTATTAGTCTAGTTTCACTAATAGTCATAAAAATTCTGTGAGTTTAATCTTATTTCTTCAAATATGTTATTAGTTCCTCAACAATATATAAATATTTATTTTTCTTCAACAATATATAAATATATATTCAATAGCTTCCAGATGACATAAATATTAGTGAAATAAATTAAAATCTACCCTCAAAGAACATATATTCAATAAAGAGGATAGGAGAGAAGCATACAACACATTTACACACACACACACACACACACACACACACACACAGACTAGAGATTGGAAGAAATCATCCATAAAGAGCTGAAAATCAAATTGTCATAGGGTTTAAAAGGGAGCCTTCAACAGACTGAAATAAAGAAAAGCTCCATGAGGAAGTGCGATTTAACATGGCTTGCAGATGAGTTTTACAACTGTTTGGAGGAAGAGGTCATTCTATTAAAAAATAAAACACATACAAAAGTTTTAAGATGTGGGTTTTTTTCCTTGAGAAAACAGTAATCCATTTGATAAAATCATGGAAAGTATTCACAGGAAAAGAATAAGGTAGAGTATCTGAGTGCCTATTACAAGGATACAACCATTGGTAAGAAGAGGAATTTATGCTAAACTTATTTTTAAGTAGGCGGATGTAGTGTGACAAAGCAACCATTACAAATGCACCAAAGGATATATTTACAGCTAAATTGAGGAACTGATAACATATTTTCAGCTATATTTTCAGGAGACAACCCAAAGCCCAAACTTCTGAGTACTTCCACAGGCAAAAACTCTGGGCAGAGGGGACATATTATTAGATCTCAGGAATCTCCAATCAGTATCTTAAGGAAGAGCTCCAAGGGGAACGCTTACGCTTAGCTTTCTGCCAACAAGTTAAGGATGGAGAGCTTGAATGCCAGGTTAGCAAATAGTACGAGGGTATCAGAGCGACTGAGAAATGGAAGATCAGAAAGTAAAAGCAAAATATCTATTATTTATTTAGTAAATCATCATTGTGTCCAGACTATGTCCCATAACAGCAAATAACTTGTAAAGAAACTTGAAACTCGGAGATGATTAATAAAGTCCCCCTGAGACAGGTTAGTTTAGGAAAGGCAGAGAAGTTGTGGTTATTATTACACCCTAGCAAGGCAAAAGGGAGTTCTTGAGCAGGAAGTCTGAAAAGCTACCTGGCCCACTCATGCCATCTAGAAAAAAATGCTTATCAAGAGTTGCTTAGGGAAATATACCCATTCAAAAAGGAAAAATAAAATGAAAATACACAACATGCATACAAAAATGTTATAGAACGTAAGAGAAAAATAGCAGTACTCTTGTTTTGACAGGTTAGAAAACCTCACTAGCAAGATACTGCCCCACAGTAGACATTCCAATGTAATTTTTTTAAAAAGCCTTAAAAAAAGCAATTACTTCCATGAAGGATGAACAGAAAACATACATATAAAAATTCTGAGATAGTATGATCAAATTGTTGGATGGTAAATATAAACATGCAGAACTCAGGAAATAAATAGAAGAAAATGACAAAATCACTTGAGAAAAGAAGACTAAACTGTAAGGACACAAAGGAGAATAGATCTCATTAAACCATTAACCAGACATAAATGAAACAATTGAAAAAAATTAATAAAAAAGTTATTTAAAGAGCTTGAGAAAAACAATATAGAAACAGTGAAAGGGGATTTAAATGAATGCACAATTGGATTTCCAATGCTGAAAAACAGAATAATAAAATATAACACTAAGTGTTTACATTTAAATGAAGATATAATCATATATTATTTTAAATGACATTAAATTTGGTCTTGACTGGTGTAGCTCAGTTGTTTGGGAGTTATTCCACAAAGCGAAAGGTCATAGGTTTAATTCTCGAGGAGGGCACACGCCTGGATTTCGGGTTGGTCCCTGGTCAGAGTGCATTCAAGAGGCAACCGGTTAGATGTTTCTCTCTCACTTGGATGTTTTGTCTGTCTCTTCTTCCCTCCTTTCCCCTCTCTCTAAAAAAAAATAAATAACATCTTTAAAAATAAATAAATGGCCTTATTTTTAGGTGGCTCATTTCAATGTAATGTTTAACCATTAACATTGATTCAGTTGATCAATGTCCAGCTTGACTTTACATGTGTATCCTCTATACATCTTGACTGCTTGAATACCTAATCAAATACTAAATTATTCAGTAATGTCCAGGGTCTCTAATAACTATCTGCCAAATCAGATGTGACCACCTGTTTGTTTAAATTTCAGAAAATGATGAGTTCTATGACAGTCAATATGGTTTGGATTTTTGTCATATTTTAATTTTACTTCACTTTTATTATTCATATGATTTATCAACATACAGATTTTATAACTTTCTGCTCTGATATGGTCATAGGTGGCACATTTTTAATGCATATGTTCAATGCATGTAATGTTCTGGTGAACATTGTAGATGGTCAGTGAATATTTTACTGATTTAATGAATAATGTGTAAGTATTGATGATTAGGTTAAATTATTTTTAATGGACTCAGTCTAGCTGACTGCATCTGTCACACACTCATGCACTGTATACACTGTATCTTTCACTTGAAAGCTTTGGCAATTTGAGCCATAATAAACAAAAACATACATGTACATATGCAGGATTGTATTTTTTATAAAACACATATATGATTTAAAATCCCAACCTGATTTGGGATTGAAATTTTTAGCACCTCCAAATCAAATGTAGGGAATCAGGCTGTAGGATATTACATATTTCAGAGAGTTCTATGTATGTCACATCTATGTCATTAATTTTTATCCTCTCCAAAATTTGTTCACTAACAGATTCTAATGAGAATCTTGCTCTTTCTGGCTTGATCCATCTTTTGATTAGTCAGCTTGAATAAAATAATACAGAGATTATAGTTTTCACATGAAATGACATGGGCTCATTATTTTCTGTCTTCAGACAGTCAGGTACTGAATGTATTAAAATCCATCTGTAACTCTTAAATAGCTTTGCATTTTGTTATCTGCCTAGCAACATCTTCCACGAGTTTCTTATTTTATAGGGTAAATCTTGAGTGATACTGAAATATATCTAATTCTTTGAATAGGCTTTTTCTCTTCCCACTGCCCATCCATATTAGGTTGTCTCTGCCTGCAGTATTTTCCACTGTTATTCACATGCAAAATTTATGCTGAAGTCATTAGCTTTAAATGTTTTTTGCTCTGTGAGAAAGGCATATTGGGTCATTTTTTCTCTTTTCTCATGCTTTTGGTATACATCCATCAGAGTAATTGTTATGTTGAGTTATAATTATTTTCTTAGATTCCTCTTTTCCACTGGATTTTAAACTCTTCAATGATGTGAGTGTTGTCATAATCTTTATAAGCACATTATCTTAGAAATTATTTTGAATTAGTTGATGCTCAATAAACGGTGGGTAACTTATTTAATTTTTTACTAACTTCATTATTTTTTTTTTACCAATGAAGCCTGGTCAATTTATATTTATTTTTTTTCAAATCTTTTAGACATGTTGCATTACATTGTGTATTACTCAGTGAACATTTATATCAAGGACCTTTCCATTACCATAGATCTCTGGATAATGTACTTTATCTTCATTTTTTAAAAATTTGTATCCCTCTTTCTGGACAGCCTAAGCAAACTGCCTCATCTCTCTGCACTCCACTTTCAGCCTTGGTAAAATAATAGTAACAATAACAACAACCACAACATCATCTACCATGTAGAGTTGTTGTGAGGAGTAAATCAATTCATACACATAAAACAGAGTTCTTTTTATCTATTTATCTCCTAACACATTTTTATCATTATTTCCTTTTCCAGTTGCTTTTAAAGCTATTTCCTTTTCTCACCCTTGACTTTGTCAACACAATGTCCAAATGGGAGACACCTCTCAACATCTCTTTGGAAGGCTAACCCATCCTGGAAGTGGCTGCTTCCCAGGTGCCTGTAACAGACTTATTTATTTATTTTATTTATTTATTTATTTTAAGGCCATGCTGCCAATGATCGGGGCCATTCCTCAGAAACAAAACTGATCCCATATGTTTCAGAAACCATTCAGGGGGAATGACAGTTTGCACCTAATTGTACTTAATAAGGAGTTCCATTTTTAAAAGAAAAATCAATTATAAATTTATTAAATACCATTATTAATATCAGTACTTGGTTATTCACATCTGTGTTATGTGCATGTCTGTAAACTAGGAACCAAAAACTTCATGTGAAATTCCTATTATCATTACAAGTTGTTTTGAGGAAATAGCTTTTTGATTCTACAAAAAAGTACCGTATTTTGCCATGTATAATGTGCACATTTTTGCCCAAATTTTTGAGGGAAAAATAAGGATGGATGCACATTATACATGGGTTGTACTAATTCTGTATCTATATAAATGTTTGTAATTCTTTTATTTGTGCTTATGTGTTAAAAGTGCAACTCTAGAAAGCAATGATGATATCCATATGCAAAATTATACCTGGGAATATGGTAATCAGTTTTGTTTCTAACTATAAATAAATAATTGAATTTAAAAATTAAAACAAAAGTATTTTCCCCTGAAAGTTTGACTCAGAAATGCAGGTGCGCATTACACATGGGAGCACATGGTCAAGTGGTGATGTTGAGATGAAGAGGGGTGGTCTGGCTCATCTACAAATATGTGTGGTAACATTGCCTGTCAGAGTTAAATTCGATTTACTACTGCCTAGTGCAATGTTTGACACCTGGCAGGTTATCATTAAATGTAAAAAAAATTAAAAACTGCTGAAAGTACATATACATATTTGTATATCATTTTGACATATATCACATTCTTATTTATAATATATAGCTATATATATATACATAAATATAATCAGGAAATGTATTTTTAACCAGTGTCTTGGTGACTAATTTCTATGTGTTAGGCCTCATATAGAATTTGTCTAGTGTATTTCTGATACATTTCTCTCTTTGGTTCATTAAAATCCTGGATAATTATGTTGTATTTTCTCTTTTACTCTTTCTCTTTTAAGTCTTCAGTTACAAATGGATCTTAATCATCATTTTCACTAGTTTCTGCTTCATTTTCTTTACATACCAGACCTTTTCCTCAGAATAATGTATTTATGACTCAGAAAGTGAGAAAATCTAGGATGTAATTTTTAAACTTTGACAGTTTATCAGAAATTCAAACAAATCATATTTTATCAATAATTAATGAAGATTTTGAGCCTTCAATTTCTGCTAGGATGCAAAATTTCAGACATTAAAATGTCATCATTTGAATCAATTGCATGGATCTTTGATATAGAGAATATGTTTTCACTATCAATAAATTGCCTCGGCAGTTGAATAGTGTGTATTATGGTAATGAATGCTTTTAATTATGAGAATTATGTTCACATTTAGTTTTTTTTTTTGTAAAAACAAATATTTTGTGAACAATTCATTCAGTGTACAATTATTTCTTCATTTATTTAATACATATTTATCAATCATCTATAATGTAATAGTCAGCTCTTGAGATACTAGAATCCTTGTCAACAAAACAGATAATAGAATCTTTGCCCTTATGGAATTTACATTCTAGTGCAAATGTGATTCTGTAAAAGATGTATGTCATCACTTGATATTAAAATTATACATGAAAGACTACTGTTCTGTGAATTACCTTTGCAAAAATATTTTGGCAAGTAAAAAGAGACAAATATACCCTCTTCTGTAGATATTTAATTAAAAAATCTACACCAAACTTTAAAATGTTTAACAAATTAAATTCTGACAGTGGGGGCTATCAGCATAAATGGGCTTCATGTAAGCACCTCTGCCTTTGCTTTCATCTCTTCCTGTAGTGCTCTCCCTAAATATTTTAAGGGACTAATCTGTCATTTCCCTCAAGTTTTTGTTGAAATTCCCTTGAGGGGATGTCTGTCATTCATTTTTAATATTATTTAAAATTTTAATTGTTGTTCAAGTACAGTTTTCTGCTTTTTACTCCCATCCCAGCCCACTTCCCTAGCCCTCTCCAGCTCCCTCCCCTTTCCACCCCCTCCCTCATTTTTGTCCATGTGTCCCTTATATTTGTTGCTCTGAACCCTTCCCCTTTTCCCCTGAAATTCCCTCCCCTCTTTCCGCTGGTCACTATCAGCCTGTTCTCTATTTCAGTGTCTTTGGTTATATTTTGCTTGTTTGTTTGTTTTGTTGATTAGGTTCCTATTAAAGGGGAGATCATATAGTTTTGTCTTTTACCATCTGGCTTATTTCACTTAGCATAATGCTCTCCAGTTCCATCCATGCTGTAGCAAAGGGTAGGAACTCCTTTCTTTTTGCTGCACAGAATTCCATTGTGTAAATGTACCATAGTTTTTTGATCCATTCATTTGCTGATGGGCACCTAGGTTGCTTCCATTGTAAATTGTGCTTCTATGAACATTAGGGTGCATAGGTTCTTTTGGATTGGTGTTTCAGGGTTCTTAGGTTATAATCCTAGCAGTGGAATTACTGGGTGGAAAGGCAGATCTATTTTTAGTTTTCTGAGAAAATTCTATACTGTTTTCCATAGTGGTTGTACCAGTCTGCAATCCCACCAACAGTGCACTAGGGTCCCCTTTTCTCCACAACCTCTCCAACACTTGTTTGTTGCTTTGTTTATGATGGCCATTCTGACTGGTGTGAGGTGGTATCTCATTGTGGTTTTAATTTGCATCTCTCTGATAGCTAGCTATACTGAGCATCTTTTCATGTGTCTCTGGATCCTCTGTATGTTCTCCTTAGAGAAGTGTCTGTTCAAGTCCTTTGCCCATTTTTTAAGTGTGTTGCTTGTCTTCTGAGAGTGGAGTTGAGTGAATTCTTTATATATTTCGGAGATTAAACCCTTGTCTGAGGTATCATTGGCAAATATGTTTTCCTATATGGTTGGTTCTCTTTTTCTTTAGCCATGCAGAAGCTTTTTATTTTGATGAGATCCCATTTGTTTATTCTTTCCTTTATGTCCATTGCGGTAGGGGACATATCAGTGAAAATGTTGCTGTGTGAAATATCTTAGATTTTCCTGCCTATGTTCTCCTGTAGGACTTTAATTATGTCACTGCTTATATTTAAATCTTTTATCCACGTTGAATTTATTTTTGTGTATGGTGTAAGCTGGTGCTCGAGCTTCATTTTTTTTTGCATGTAGCTGTCCAGTTCTCCCAACATCATTTGTTGAAAAGGCAATTTTTACCCCATTTTATGCTGCTGCCCTCTTTGTTGAATATTAATTGATTGTAGAGACTTGGGTTTATTTCTGGGCTCTCTGATCTCTTTCACTGGTCTATGTGCCTATTTTTATGCCAGTACCAGGCTGTTTTCATTACAGTGGCCCTGTAATACAGTTTGGTAGTAGGTATTGTGATCCCTCCTACTTTGCTCTTCTTTCTCAAAATTGCAGCAGCTATTTGGGGTCATTTATGGTTCCATATAAATTTGTGAAGTGTTTGTTCTATGTCTGTGAAATATGCCATTGGTACTTTAATAGGTATTGCATTGAATTTGTTAATTGCTTTGGGTAGTATGGACATTTTGATGATATTAATTCTTCTGATACATGAACATGATATATGTTTCCATTTGTTTGTGTCTTACTTGATTTCTTTCTTCAGTGTTGTGTAGATTTCTGCATACAGGACTTTTACCTCCATGGTTAGGTTTATTCCTAGGTATTTTATTTTTCTTTTTGCTATATCGAATGGGATTTTTTTTTCTTGATTTCTGCTTCTGCTGTTTCATTGTTGGTATACAAAAATGCTTTTGATTTCTCTATGTTGTCTTTGTATCTCACTGTTTTGCCAAATTCATTTATTAGGTCAAGCAGTTTTGGGGCAGAGTCTATAGGATTTTCTACGTACACCATCATGTCATCTGCAAGCAATGACAGTTTTGTTTCCTCCTTCCTGATTTGGATTCCTTTTATTTCCTTTTCTTGTCTGATCACTGTGGCTAAAACTTCCAATACTATGTTGACTAGAAGTGGTGAAAGTGGCAACCTTGTCTTTTTCCTGGTCTTAGTGGAAAAGATTTTAGATTTTTCCCATTGAGTATGATGTTGGCTGTAGGTTTCTCATATATGGCCTTTATTATGTTGAGGAATACTCCCTCTATTCCCACTTTGCTGAATGTTTTTATCATAAATGGGTGCTGTAACTTATTAAATGCTTTTTCCACATCTATTGATATGATCATGTGATTTTTGTCTTTGCTTTTGTTTATGTGATGTATTACATTTACTGATTTGCGTATGTTGAACCACCCTTGCATCCCTGGGATGAATCCCACTTGGTCATGGTGTATGATCTTTTTAATATATTGTTGGATACAGTTTGCAGGTATTTTGTTGAGGATTTTAGCATCTATGTTCATCAGCGATAATGGCCTGAAGTTTTCTTTCTTTATTGTATCATTATCTGGTTTTGGGATTATAATGATGCTGGCTTCATAAAAAGAGTTTGGGAGTCTTTCATCATTTTGGGTTTTTTGGACTAGTCTGTGAAGGATAGGGGTTAGTTCTTCCTTAAATGCTTTGTAGAATTCTCCTGTGAAACCATCTGATTTAGGTCTTTTGTGTGTCGGGAGTTTTTTGATTATTGCTTCAATTTCATCTGCTGTTATTGATGTGTTCAGGCTTTCTGCTTCTACTTCATTGAGTTTTGGAAGATTATATTTTTCTAGAAATTGGTCCATTTCACCTAGGTTTTCAAATTTCTTGACATACAGTTCTTTGTAGTAATTTCTTACAATCCTTTGTATTTCTGTGGTGTCAGTTGTAATCTCTCCTCTTTCATTTCTGATTGTGTTTATTTGGGTCCTCTCTCTTTTTTCCTTGATGAGCCTGCTTAAAGG
>PVKU01016869.1:0-13178 GCA_004027475.1 Anoura caudifer | reverse complement strand
CTGAACCTAAAAAAAAAAAAAAAACTAAGCAAACATCTAGAACAGGAACAGAATCACAGAAATGAATATCACACAGAAGGTTATTAGTGTGGGAGTGGGAGGAAGAGAAAGGGGGAAAAGATACAGAGAATAAGTAGCATAAATGGTAGGTAGAAAATAGACAGGAGGAGGTTAAAAATAGTATAGAAAATATGGAAGCCAAAGAACTTATATGTATGACCCACAGACATAAACTAAAGGGGGGGAATGTGGGTGCAAGGGGGTGTGAAGGGCAGAGGGGAGCGAAGGAGGAAAATGAGACAACTGTAATAGCATAATCAATAAGATATATTTTTAAAAATAATAAAAAAATAATAGCAAAAAAGTATGATACTTGTTATAGGTTTTTGGTAGGTATGGTTTATTAACAGAAAGAGGTTTTTTCTTTATTCTTACTTTGCTAAGCATTTTCTTTTTATCATGAATATATAGTAAATTTTATTAAAAAATAAAATGACAGAAAGAAACATACTATGGTAACGCTAGTTAAAAGAAAGCTGGAGTGTTTACATTGGTATCAGACAAAGTAGATTTCATTACAAACAATATTATCATGGATAAAGATCATTAAGATATAATTATTAAGAGGTCCTTTATCAATAAGATATAATGATCCTAAATATATATGCACCTAATAATAGAGCTTCAAAATACATGAAACAAAGAGGGTTAGAACTAAAAAAAGAAATAGACAAATCCACAGGTATAGTAGATTTCTTTCGGAAATTTCTTCTCTCTCAATACTTGAAAAAAGAAGCAATGGGAAATTGGCAATGATACAGAAGACCTGAACAATAGAATCAAATAATGTGACCTAATGGATATTTATAAAATCTTTTATTTCACCCAACAACAGTAAAATACACATTCTTTGTAAATACATATGAACTTCTGGCCAAGATGGAGGCATAGCTGGACATGCTGTGCCTCCTCTGACACCAAGATTAAAGAAAACAAAAATATAAAACCAAGAAAAAGAAAACCCAACCAGGACAGAGAGAAAATTGAATTGTGCGGGAGTCCAACAATGATTCACCCAGACTGGCAACAGAAGGAGACCAGAGGTGACCCTGTGACCAGAGGCGGCCTTGCAACTGGAGGAGGCCCTGCAACCTGGGGCAGCTCTGCAACTGGAGGAGGCCCCATGGACAGGGGCAGCTCTGTGACCAGGGGAGGCCCTGCGACTGGGAGCCGCCCTGTGACTGGAGGCAGCCCTGGGATGGGGACCAGAGGTGGCTCTGCAATTGGTGGCCCTGTGACCAGAGGAGGGGGCTTTGTGGAAGACCCAGAGCTAATACCCGGGATCCTAGGGGAGACAAAAAAAAAACAAAAAAACAAACCTGGAACTGTGACAAAACCAGAGTTGGACTCAAAAAGGGAGCATCCCAACACTGAAACAGTGGAAGCTGTGAACACCAGGATACCTGAAGGAGAATGCACCAATGAATCTCACAGGTATTCTACCACAGAAGTTCACACCATTAACCCAGGGAGCCAGAACAGATCAATTTAAGAAGCTGAGGCTGACAAGAAGAGTCTCACAAACAATGGGAAGACAAAGAAACAATCCCCAAATGAAAGGAAAGAAGGAAGCCCCAGAAACGATGCTAAATGAAATGGAGGAAACTCAACTATCAGATTTTGAGTTCAAAGCAATGGTTGTCAAGAAGCTCCAAGAGCTCTCAAAGAGCTACCAGAAACTACAGGGAAGCTACGATGAACTCACTGCAAACTATATCAACATGAAAAAGGAAATAGAAACTATCAACAAGGACCAAGAGGAAATGAAGAACACAATTTTGAACTGAAGAACACAGTGGAAGGAATGAAAAGCAGAATTGATGAAACAGAAGATCGGATCAGCAAGATGGAGGACAAAGTAGAAAAAAACACCCAGAAAGAGCAAGAAAAGAAAAAGAGGCTCAGAAAGAATGAAGAGGGAGTAAGGGAAATGCAAGACAATATGAAACGTAATAATATCCATACAATAGGGATACCAGAAGGAGAAGAAGAAGAGCAAGGGATAGAAAACCTATTTGAAAAAATAATGATGGAAAACTTCCCTAATTTGATGAGAGAAAAAGTCACACAAATCCAAGAAACACAGAGAGTCCCAATCAAGAGGAACCCAAAGAGACCCACTTCAAGACACAACATCATTAAAATGGCAAAATTCCAAGACAAAGAGAGACTCTTAAAGGCAGCAAGGGAGAAAGAGAAAGTAACATACAAGGGAGCCCCTATAAGGTTAGCAGCTGACTTCTCAATGGAAACACTCCAAGCCAGAAGAGAATGGCAATAAATATTCCAAGTAATGAGAACCAAAGGCCTGCAACCAAGACTACTTTACCCAGCAAGGCTTTCAATCAAGATAGAAGGCCAAATAAGGAGCTTCCCAGACAAAAGAAGTCTAAAAGAATACACCCGTACCAAACCAGTTCTGCAAGAGATGCTAAAGGGACTGCTTTAAGGAAAGGAAGGAAAAGAGAGAGAGACAGAAAGGAACGAAGGTACAAAAATGGCAATGAATCAGTACCTATCAATAATGACCTTAAATATAAATGGATTAAATGCTACAATCAAAAGACATAGAACAGCTGAATGGATAACAAAGCATGACCCACACATATGCTGCCTACAAGAGACCCACCTCAGGACAAAAGACCTACACCGACTCAAAGTGAAGGGCTGGAAACAAATTTTCCAAGCAAATGGACGGGAAAAAAAGCTGAGTAGCAATACTCATATCAGACAAAATAGACTTCAACAGAAGGGCCATAAAGAGAGACCCAGAAGGTCACTTCAAAATACTCAAGGGAAGAATCCACCAAGAAGACATAAACATTGTAAATATATATGCACTCAACATAAGAGCACCTAAATACATCAAGAAAACCTTATAGGACTTCAAAAAGATATTGACAGCAACACAATTATAGTAGGGGATTTTAACACCTCACTGTCAAAAATGGACAGATCTTCTAAACAAAATATCAACAAAGATATTGTGGCATTGAACAACACTCTAGATAAAATGGACTTAACTGATATATATAGAGCCCTTCATCCCAAGGAAACTAAATACACATTCTTTTCAAATGCACATGGAACATTTTCAAAGATAGAACACATGATAAGACACAAAACAAGCCTTAACAAATTCAAGAAAATTAAAATCACACCAAGCATTTTCTCCAACCACAAGGGACTGAAACTAAAAACCAACCCCAAGGGGAAAAACCCAAAGTCCTCAAAATCATGGAGACTGAATAGCATGCTATTAAACAATGAATGGGTCAAAAATGAAATTAGGGAGGAAATCAAAAAGTTTCTGGAAACAAATGAAAATGAACTCACAACAACCCAAAACTTATGGGACACAGCGAAGGCAGTCCTCAGAGGGAAGTTCATAGCAATACAGGACTACCTAAAAAAAATAGAAACATTTCAAACAAACAACCTAATCCTATGCCAACAAGAACTTGAGGAATAACAACAAAGACAGCCCAGAGCAAGTAGAAGGAAGGAAATAACCAAGATCAGAGCAGAATTAAATGGCATAGAGACTAAGGATCAATGAATCCAGGAGCTGGTTCTTTGAAAAGATAAACAAAATCAACAAGTCTTTAAGCAGGCTCATCAAGAAAAAAAGAGAGATGACCCAAATAAACACAATCAGAAATGAAAGAGAGGAGATTACAGCTGACACCACAGAAATACAAAGGAATGTAAGAAATTACTATGAAGAACTGTATGCCAAGAAATTTGAAAACTGAGGTGAAATGGACAAGTTTCTAGAAAAATATAATCTTCCAAATCTCAATGAAGGAGCAGAAAGCCTGAACAGACCAATAACAACAGATGAAATTGAAGCAGTAATCAAAAAACTCCCAACACACAAAAGCCCTGGACCAGATGGTTTCACAGGAGAATTCTACAAAGTGTTTAAGGAAGAGCTAACCCCTATTCTTCACAGACTATTCAAAAAAATCCAAAATGATGGAAAACTCCCAAACTCTTTTTATGAAGCCAACATTATCCTAATCTCAAAACCAGATAAAGACACAACAAAGAAAACTTCAGGCCAATATCACTGATGAACATAGATGCTAAAATCCTCAACAAAATATTGGCAAACCGCATCCAACAATACATTAAAAAGATCACAAACCATGACCAAGTGGGATTCATCCCTGGGATGCAAGGATGGTTCAACATTCGCAAATCAGTAAATGTAATACATCACATAAACAAAAGCAAAGACAAAAATCACATGATCATATCAATAGATGCAGAAAAAGCATTTGATAAGGTACAGCACCCATTTATGATAAAAAAAAAACATTCAGCAAAGTGGGAATAGAGGGAGCATTCCTCAACATAATAAAGGCCACATATGAGAGACCTACAGCCAACATCATACTCAATGGGAAAATAGTAAAATCTTTTCCACTAACATCAGGAACAAGACAAGGATATCCACTTTCACCACTTCATTCAATATAGTATTAGAAGTCTTAGTCACAGTGATTAGATAAGAAAAGGAAATAAAAGGCATCCAAATCGGAAAGGAGGAAACAAAACTATCATTGTTTGCAGATGACATGATAGTGTACATAGAAAATCGTACAGGCTCAGCCAAAAAGCTGCTCAACCTAATAAATGAATTTGGCCAAACAGCTGGATACAAAGTCAATATCCAGAAATCAAAGGTATTTTTGTATACCAACAATGAAAAGGCAGAAGCAGAAATCAAGGAAAAAATCCCATTCAATATAGCAAAAAGAAAAAGAAAAATACCTAGGAATAAACCTAACCAAGGACGTAAAAGACCTGTACACAGAAAACTACACAACACTGAAGAAAGAAATCAAGGAAGACACAAATAAATGGAAACATATACCGTGTTCATGGATTGGAAGAATCAACATCATCAAAATGTCCATACTACCCAAAGCAATTTACAAATTCAATGCAATACCTATTAAAGTACCAATGGCATATTTCACAGACATAGAACAAGCACTTCAAAAATTTATATGGAACCACAAAGGACCCCGAATAGATGCAAGAATTTTGAGAAAGAAGAGCAAAGTAGGAGGGATCTCAATATCTGATACCAAACTGTATTACAAGCCCACTGTAATCAAAACAGCCTGGTACTGGCATAAAAATAGGCACATGGACCAGTGGAATAGAACAGAGAGCCCAGAAATAAACCTAATTCTCTACAGTCAATTAATATTTGACAAAGGAGGCAGCAACATAAAATGGAGTAAAAGTGCCTCTTCAACAAATAGCATTGGGAGAACTAGACAACTACATGCAAAAAAATGGAACTCAAGCACCAACTTACACCATACACAAAATAAATTCAAGGTAGATCAAAGATTTAAATATAAGCCATGACACCATGAAAGTCCTAGAGGAGAACATAGGCAGGAAAATCTCAGATATTTCATGCAGCAACTTTTTTACTGATATGTCCCCTAAAGCAAGGGACATAAAGGAAAGAATAAACAAATGGGATCTCATCAAAATAAAAAGCTTCTGCACGGCTAAAGAAAACAGTATTAAAATAAAAAGAGAACCAACTGTATGGGAAAACATATTTGCCAATGATACCTCAGAGAAGGGTTTAATCTCCTGAATATATAAAGAACTTACACGACTCCACTCTAAGAAGACAAGCAACCCAATTAAAAAATGGGCAAAAGACTTGAACAGACACTTTTCCAAGGAGGACATACAGAGGATCCAGAGACACATGAAAAGATGCTCAATATTGCTAGCTATCAGAGAGATGCAAATTAAAACCACAGTGAGATACCACTTCTCACCAGTCAGAATGGCCATCACAAACAAAGCAACAAACAAGTGTTGGAGAGGTTGTGGAGAAAAGGGGACCCTAGTGCACTGTCAGTGGGATTGCAGACTGGTACAACCACTATGGAAAGCAGTATGAAATTTTCTATGAAAATTAAAAAAGGATCTACCTTTTGACCCAGCAATCCCACTGCTAGGATGATATCCTAAGAACTCTGAAACACCAATCCAAAAGAACCTATGCACCCCAATGTTCATAGCAGCACAATTTACAATAGCCAAGTGTTGGAAGCAACCCAGGTGCCCATTAGTAAATGAATAGATAAAAAAAACTATGGTACATTTACACAATGGATTCTATGCAGCAGAAAGAAAGAAGGAGTTTCTACCCTTTGCAACAGCATGTCTGGAACTGGAGAGCATCATGCTAAATGAAATAAGCCAGGAAGTGAAAGACATATACCATATGATCTCCCCTTTAACAGGAACCTAATCAACAAAACAAACAACAAGCAAAATATAACCAAAGACACTGAAACTGAGAACAGACTGACAGTCGCCAGAGGGGAGAGCGGAGGGAAGATCAAAGGAAAAGGGGAAAGGTATACAGAAACAAGTATAAAGGACACATGGATAAAAAGTAGGGGGGGTGGAAATGGGAGGAAGGTGGGGAGGGCTGGAGTGGTGGGCTAGGATGGGAGTAAAAGACAGAAAACTGTACAAGAACAACAATTAAAATAAATTTTAAAAAGCATCTAAAAATAAAATAAATAAATACATGTGGAATATTTATATTTGGATAGGCTATATTCAAGCCCATAAAATGAATCTAAATATGTTTAAAAGGATTCAAGTTGTATAAAGTATATTCTGTGGCCAAAATAGAAATAAATACAAATCAAAAACAAAACAAGTATCTGAAAATTTCTGAAAATTAGACAATTAAATAACACACTTCTAAATAAAAAGTCAAAGAAGAAATTAAAGTAGAAATAAAAAACTTTCAAACTGAATGAAAATAAAAACATGACATACCAAAATCTGTGGAATACTGCTAAAGCAGTACTTAGAAACAAATTTATACTACTAAATTCCTATTTTAGAAAAAAGAAAGATCTCAAATTCGTTACGTTAACTTCTTCCTTAAGAAACTTTAAAAAAATATCAAATGAAACCCAAAGTAAACAGAATAAAGGAAGTAAACATCATAAGATCATAGTGGAAATCAATGATACAAATATTTTAAAAAATCAATGAAACCAACATCTTTTTTAAATAAATACATGTATATATTTATATGTAATAATAAATTAATAAGTATTATTTAATAATGATAACATTGATAAACCTTTAACCAGGCTGTTCAAGGAAAAAAACAAGAAGACACAAGTTATCAACATCAGATATGTAAAGGTGACCACTTCAGATTCTACAGATATTAAAAGAATAATGGTTATTGAGGGGGGTGAGGGGAAAGGGACTATGAAGGGACTAAATAATAATGGAAAACGTTCAACAAAAAATAAAAATAAACACATAAAAAAGGATAATTGGTGACTGTTGTGAACAATTTTATGCTAATTAATTTGTTAACAAATTAAGTGCAAAATTTCTTTAAAATCATAAACTATCAAAGCTCATTTAATAAGAAATAGCTTGAACAGCCCTATATCTGTTAGACATTAAGTTTGCAAATAAAATCCTTCCATCAAAGAAACTTTCAGGCTCAAACAGTCTCATCTGTGAATTCTTCCAAATACTGAAGGATGGCATAGACTGATTCTATTCAAACTCTTCAAATTAAAAAGAAGGAAATAGTCCCCAACTCATTCTATAAAACCAGCAGTACCATGATAACAAATCCAGACAAAAACATTACAAGAAAAGAAAATTACAGAATAGTATCCCTTATAAAACTAAATGCCAAAATTATAAACAATATTGTAAAAAATCAAGTCAGCAATAATATATCCTGACCAAATAGGGTTTGTTTATTGAATGCAAAGTTAATATAACATTTTAAAATAAATCAATATAATTTGCCACATTAAAAAATTAAAAGAGAAAAACCATATGACTAACTCAATTAGTATAGAAGAAGCACTTGACAAAATACAAAATTCATTTCTTATTTTTTTAAAAAGTTCAGCAAACTGACAGAGGGTAACTTCCCCAATCAGATAAACTACATCTACAAAATACTTCAGTCAACATCAAAATCACAAAAGACTGAATTCTTTCCATCCTAAGATCAGGTACAAGACAAGGATATTTACTCTCACTGTTTCCATTAAATACATTGAAGTTTCTAGCCAGCGCAATAAAACAAGAAAAAGAAATAAAAGTCATATAAGATCACTAAGGAAGAATTAGAACCAACCACCTTCATATACACATATGATTTACATACAATATGATTGTCTATATAGAAAGTGGGATGAAATCTACAAAAATAGTTACTGAGTCTAACTGAGTTTATTAAGGTTGCAAAACCAATATACAAAATTCACTTGTATTTCTATATACTAGCAATGGATAATCAGAAATGAAATTTTAAAAAAGATAATAGCATCAAAGTATAAAACACTTAGGTGTAAAACTGACAAATATATGCAAAATGTGTCACTTAAAACTACAAGATACTGCCAAAAGAAATTAAAGAAGACTTAAATAAAGACTTAAATTTATGTCTTTAAATAAATGGAAAAAGGTTCCATTTGTTCATAGGTTGAAAGGCCTCATATTGTTAAAATGTCAATTCTCCTTAGATTTAATACAATTTTTATTTATAATGCCAGAAGCTTTTTTTTGTAGATATAGACAAGCTGATTCTAAAAGTCACATAGAAATGTAAAGAATGTGGATAGTCAAAATGAATTTTTAAAAAAGGAGCGAAGTTGGAAAGCTAGAACTATCTGTTTCAACATTCAATATAAAAATACAGTAATAAAGAGAATATGATATTGGTATCAGGATAGACAAATAGATAAATGAAACAGAATGGATGATCTAAAAATTACACATACACACAAAACTAATTTTTAACAAAGGTGCAAAGTCAGTTCAGTAGGAGGATAGTCTTCAACAAATGGTCTAGAACAAGTGGATATCCATATGCAAAAAAAAAAACACCTCAAAATAGATATATACCTAAATGTAAAATGGAAAACTATAAAATTTCTAGAAGAAAACATTGTAGAAAGTCCACTTCTAAGGATATTATGCCATTTTTATTTTTTGGCAATGCATTATGTATAGTGATAATCATCTTTAATTTCCACATTCTCTGTGCCTATTTCTGTATTCCAGGAGCTGGAAGCTACATTTCTCAGTCTCCTTGATACCAAATTTTGAAATGCAATTTATGTTCTGCCAATGGCAGAACTCATGTATAATTTAGAGACTAGAAAGGAGGAAAGTGTAGGAGACCATTCTGCATGGCATGGGCCCAGCTCCCACTTGGAGATGCACAGGACCCACACCCATGGATAGGTTCTCCCATGGGGAATCAGGCCTGCTATGTACCTAGGCCGCTTTGAGACTTGGTTTTGCTAAAACCCCCTCACCCTGAATTGAGACCGCAAGTGCTTACTGTAACTTCCTAACATCCATGTTGAACCTTCCTAGGATGAGTGTGACTGGTTCCACCACTTTTCCCTTTTCATTTGTTAATATCCTTCTTCTGTGATGTGATTAGTGGTATCATCTCCTTTCTTGTCTGTAAAAGGTAATCACCTAAAGTGAACCTGTGCATAGTAAATGGGACCATCATGTAATGTGTGGGAGAAACCCAATAAAGGCCGGTCACTGCAGAGGCCAAGGTTTTTGCTCCCCTTGAGAGAAAAGCCATGCTATCCCTTTTCCTCCACTGGACTCGGTAGTCCGTGTGAATGTCTCATTTCATCCATAAGGCCCTTTATTTTGTTAACAGTGGTGATGGCTGGTGTTTGGGTTATGGGAGACATGAATTTTTGCAACAGTTGGACACCCTAGTCTTTCCAATGATTTAGTAAAAACTTCTAATTCTTTATATTAAGTTATTTTCTTCTTGAAATACTTTGTTTCTTTTTCCTGTGCTGAATCATGACCAATATAGTCTAAATAATACAAGTAGTGTGCTTATATTATCAAGCCAATACAAAGATCTTAGAACACTTTAACTCCATTAATTCTACACTTTTAAATTTAAGCCAGGAGATGTTACTCTTTTGTATATCCAATGTTCACATAGATTCACCCACTTATTTACAACCTTTCTTTCTCTTGATTCCTTTCTGCATTTCACACCTTCCATCTAGAATCATTTGTTTTCTGCCTGAAATATGTAATTTAGAACATCTTTTACTGAAGGTCCATTGATGACAACTCTTTTAGGTTACCTAAAACTATGTCTATTTTGTTCTCATTATTGAAAGATATTTCACTGGATATAGAATTATTCATTAGTGATAAATTTTTGTCAACATAATGAACACATTCTTTTACCATCTAGCTTACCTTTTATTATTATGTCAACAATATTCTAATTCTTTTTCATTTGAGAACATACTGCGTTACTCTTATGACTACTATTAAGATTTTATTTTTTTTCTGGTGTTTTGTAATGTGTCTAAGTGTTTTGTTTGCATGAATATATATTTATAAGGCTTCTTGAATTTGAGGATTCATGACATTCTTTGGTCTTGAAAATTCTTATCCAGTATCTTTTCAAATATTGCTTCAGCCCTATTTTCTTTCTCCTCTTTTCAGATTCAGATTAAATGTACCTTAGACCTGCTTACTCCATCCTGTATATCACTTAACTACTCTTCTGCATTTTCTGCTTTTGTCTGTTCATGATATACTTAGGTGAATTTCTTCTGACATATCTTCCAGTTTACTAATTCTTTCTTTACTAATTCTTTGGCTATGTTTAATCTGCAGTTAAACTCATGCTTTGGGTTTTTATTTTTAGTAGTTGAATTTTTTGTTTCAGAGGTTTTTCTTCAAGAAAAATCTACCGTGTCGATCTTTATAGTTTCCTATTCATATCTCAATTCACAGTTCTTTCTTATGTCCTTAAGCAGTGTCCTCGATGCTGTACTGCACTGACCACTGCCCTCTCAGAAATTAAGGATGTATTTATTCAGCTAACGGCAATGTTGTTGTCTGAAAGTCTTTTTGGAACTTGCCTTGGTTGTCTGCTGCAACCCAGGGTACACCTATTTGTTTTATAATGTGTATCTGATCATTTCAATACTAATGTCCTTGTAAATGTGTTTTTATTGGTTTTAGTTTCTGCTTTTTCACATAATGGTTTTTGTTCCTTTGTGTCTTGGTTTTCTTTGTTTGTTTTTTTATATATCCACTATACTTAAAGTCATTATCTGTAATTTTTGAGGCCAAAGATGAAAGTATTTTTCTTTGAAGATAATTTTCACTGATTCTTCCAACTGTCATGAATCTGTTAGTATAGGATCACCCTATACCAAGTTCATGTCTTTATGTGACCTGTACCACCTAGAAGATAAGACAGGACTGCAAGTCTGAAGGGGGGCTGGATTCCTTCTGGTTCACATTTATACCAGCTTGTTGTATGTCATCTATTTGACTTCAAACTTTGTGCAGATCTTAGATTTTGATTTTGCTCACCTTTTGTCTATAGGACTTCAAAACAAAAGTTTAAAATTCCCCAAATTTGCCAGTGCTTTTAAGGCAAAAATATCTTTTGTGTTGCCTTTATCTCTTATCTTTTCTCATAATTAATTTTTCTGATAATTTTTTGCTATGTTGTTATTTATATGATACTTTTGAGATCACTTGTAGTTTTTTTTCTTGGTGGATAATTAGATGCAAATAACAACCCCACTTTTATGGAAAGCTAAGAGCACCTAGCACATGCAAATATTTTTGAGGTATGAAATATTCAATCCTGCCAGAAAATGAATTCAGATAGCTAGAATCGAGGAGTGGTCTGCTTTGTTCAAAAAAGACTTTAAGCTTCCTTTTGGGCTCAGAAGAAATGAGTGCCAAGATGGATGAGTGATAAGTATCATGTTCACAGGAGGTGGTGAGCCATAGGAGGGGAAATCCTTGGACTAGATAATTCTGAAAATCTCTTCCATGTCTATGGGCCTTTGAATTTATGAATATAAAGGCCATTTATCCCCTAAATGTCACCTGACCTTCTCATTTTACAAACTGCTCAGCCTGAGTTTAAGGTCTCCATGCTTCTGTCTTGTCCCAACCTATATCTCCAGATTCTTTCACTGCTACATCACATGTACCACAAGCTATAGCCAATCAGACTCTTTCTCTTCCTCTAAACATCCTTTAAGCTTTCCACCTTCAGTAACTTGCCTTAGAGTTTCACTGCTTGAAATGCTTGCTTCTGTTTCCACACACAGAAATTTTAGACATTCTTTTAGCCTAGCTCAAATGCCACCTCTTCCATAATGCTTTCTTTGGTCTCCCTACTGAATTGCTCCTTCTTTTGTTTTCTCAGAGCATATGAAACTTTTGCAACAACCTTTGCTTTTCTGCCTCTTTTTTCCATGTTATTTGGGTGTTTGTTTCATCTTTTATTCTAATACATTGTTAGGTACAAGAGACTCAGGCTGGGACTGCCTTATTATTGTACCTAACATAGCTTAATACTCACTAAGTGCCTCCTTCCAGGGAAGAAATCTCTGATGAAAGGGAAAAGTCTTATTCCCCGGTTTTATTTGTCGTTCAGATTATGGTAGTAAGGGACTACATACATCTCAAGGGGAAGCTGTAGATCTTCTGAGCTATGCCCATCTCTCCCTACAGCTGTGGGACACTTGTTTGAAAGGGTCCACACTGAAGCACACAAGGTGAAACCAGGAGCCATGTACCTTGGAAACCAAGATATGAAAGCAGGAGCAGGGTATGCCTGGGTTGCTGTCACCCACCAGCAGCAGAGTTGGCCAGGCCAAGTGTAGTTGAGCATTTAAAATACATTAAAGGCCTGCTCCCTTTGAAGTTGGAAACTATCTCTATTTAATCAGATAGAAACAACTTTTCAAAAGGTTTTTTTCTTCTCTTTTTTACCTTCAGCTTGCTGGCTTCTCCTGTGGTTAGTAGCATGAATAAAACATGCATATCCCAATTAAATCTTGATTTAATTTCACTTCTTTGCAAAGCTGATGAACCAGAGTACTTTCATAAAGACACTGAGCATTAGCATTCTTTTGTTATGCACAATCCATTCCTAGGAACAAGGGGCTAAAAATAATCAGCTGCCTCTCTCCTAGCCTTGCCAAGCTCTCAGTGAGTCATGGAGAAAGGAAAACACACAAGCAAGTGCGCGC
>PVKU01016868.1:0-13186 GCA_004027475.1 Anoura caudifer | reverse complement strand
CTAGCAAACCATATAAGGGAATCCAAACTAACCTGCTTTGTGTCACGTAACCCGGAAGAAAGAATGTATATATATACCCCTGAATCCTTTGTTCGGGGCTCAGAATTTGGAGTCTGCACTCCTCTGGGCCCGTGCACGTTAATAAAGGATCGTGCTCCCGAGTCCCTCCGGTGTCTGGTCGTTTCATTTCTCCGTAACACTGCAGCTTTGGTGAAGAGGGAGAGCCACGAGGCTTTGCCATAGTAGGGACCCCTTCCCCACAGCTTTGGTAGAGGAGGGACCACGCGGCTTTGGGGTGCTCCCTTTGGCTGCGTGGCCTGGGAACAAGAGAGACTTCGCTTAGAAGAAGGGTGAAAGAACTCTTGCCAGTAGGCCATGAGAAGGTGCCACATGGCTTTGGATTAATTAGAGATCCTGCCGGGACGATGACACAGCTGACGGTGTCAAGAGCCTGGATCCCAGACCTTTGCTTCTCTTCCTTGCAATTACGGTACCCTGAATTAGGGCAGAGGGAGATAGGAAGCACTGTGAGTGTCTGTGAGTATCCTAAAGGACTTTGATAGTTTAATGCTACTTTAACTCTGTATAGCATCAAATAAACATTTCCTTTCCTTTTCACAAATCTCTGGCTTTGAGAGACATCTTTCCATAAGGCAGTGGACAATAATGGACCTTCCTGTTGCTCTGTACCACCAGCCTACACTTAATTGAGTGGCTCTAGTTGATGCTATATTACCTAAGCCCATAGTATCTACAGGCTACCAAATGGGAGGAAGAAGAGGCCTACAGGTTAGATTTCACATACCAAAAATTTGTATTTGCACCCAGAATTATTTAGTGTTCACCTTAAAGCTGCCTATAAAAACAGGGTGCCAGCGTATATTGTTAGGAATTCTAGAAAAAGAATGAATACAACTTAATGTTAGGATGCTATTTAAAATGCTGACAGAATAGCTGATCTCAACTGCACTGTTATGATTTATTTTTCTTTACATGTTCCTGATGGGCACAGGTGGCAAGGAAAAACCTGCTCTTCAGTTTTGGAAACCGTGGTGTGATGTGCTACCATTCAAGCAGCCTTTTAGTTTTAATGTTTTAATTGTCTTGTTAGGCCAAGGAACCAAACATGTTTTGTTTTCCCAAAAGGATTTCAAATTAGAGGCATGGTTGAAAACATCTTATAGCTTTCTTTATGCCGACCAAGTCCCAGGGGCTGTTAGCAAACAAACAAACAAACAAACAGGCTGCTTTTTCTCCATGTATTGGAAGAATTTCTGACTATTCCCTTTCATTGTCACAAATCCCCTACAAAAGAATCATGCCTGGCCCTTTGCAACTCTGTTATTTTGGCCTATAATGTCTGAAAGAATCTGAAAAAAAAAAAAAAAAAAAGAGTCCCTACCAGAAAGATCCTAATTAAATTGTTCTTATCCTTATTAAACATATATTCTGTGTCCCTTGAGAGATACAAAAAAGGTGACTCTCCCCACTGGATCATATGTTAGTGTAGGCAAAGTTCACATTCTATGACCTATGGTAGAACTCCCTATTTTGGTCTTTCCTTCAACCTCAGTTACTGGGAAGTAGGAGTTTTGCCACCTGTTACACAATTCAAGTCATGGTCAGGCCTCCAACTTGGGGAAGGTGATGAATGTATTGATGCAAAAGAAATGTTCATCATGAGTCTTATCTCCATCTTCCTAACGGCCCTTGTGTGTGAGTCTCAGACTCCCATTAACTTTGGACCCTCCCATTCTTTGGAGTGGAGCTTCTCCAATACACCCAAGTTTCTCCCATGCTGGAAATGATTGCCTTTTATTCTTTTACTATAAATAAATCACTCCTTTATAGAAGGGAGAAAGGTAAAGTATTAAGGAGGACTAGACACAGAGATTTCTGTCCTACCTCATTTGTCCTAACCCTTGAGGTCGTGTCACTGAAGAGTATGATGTTGGGGGGTTAGTGGATCTCCCCAGCCAGTGGTCCAAGCAAAGAGTCTGTGGATGCAAGGAATCAATGTGTGTCTCCTAGCACCTGTGAGCTACATTGAATTGTATGGCAGCAAAGTGAGTCAAGGTTCACAGGTAATTGTTCTCTTATGCATGCATTTATCCATTCCCTCATAGACTCATTCAACAGAGATTTACCAAGTGCCTGCAGTCTGCAAGACAACGAGCCAAGTGCAAGAGACATGAAAATAAATAGAAACAAACAGGAAAAAGCTAAACAGTCCAAAAAATCAACAACTTTTCTTAGAACCATCAGAAAAGTGAAGTCACAGGAAAAGTGCTGCCCTAAAAATTGGAGAGACATGGATACAGAGAATCACAAATGACCAGAACAGAAGACTAGGGGCAGAAACCTTTGTGGAACCAGAGGTGGGGCTAAGAAAACCTTACCTGTAACTTGCTACAGGCTCACTGTGGACCAGGCTGGGGCCCAGGCCCACTGCTGTGAGTTTTACCTCAGGGAGCACTACCAGGTCCTGAAATGGTTGGAGAAAAATCTCCCCCACCCCCTGCTTCCACAAAGGGAAGGAAAAGGAACCATTTTTAAACACAATAGAGCACTCTGTTTTTCTCAACAAGGCCTGCCCTCAGAAGGAACTGTTTTGTGAAAGCTTAATCTGAAATTTTATCAGAGCCTAATGTACCTGAGGGAAGGGAAATACTCAACTCCAGTTTCCTCCAGCTGCCCTATTTCACCTAAGAAAGAGAAAACAAACAAACAAAAAACAAGCTTTGGTGAAGTTCACAATCTAGGTTCCCAGGCTCACCAAAAGACAGATCTAATCATAGGATCATAAAATACTTCCCCTTACTCCCTCACATTACCATTACATTCCTAAAGACCTATTTACTATGGTTACTTTGATCTAGTATACCATGACCATCTTTCAACAAAAAAATGCAAGTCAAAAACATAGTCTGAAGATACTGAATGAGCATCAGAAGCAGCATCAGATATTTCAGGGATGTTGGAATGATCAGATGAGGAATTTAAAAATTGATTAATATGCTTGTAACAGGGTGCAGCCAAGAAGAGGGGTGGGGGGCAAATGGAGATTTGTGATGGGTCCCAGAACTCAGGGTATCCAGGAAACATTAGAAAAAGATATGTGTGTGTGTGTGTATATATATCTTTTATCATATATATATCATATATCATATACATAATGTCCTATATTATATATATATATATATATATATATATATATATATATATAGTCCTCAC
The DNA here is from genome assembly GCA_004027475.1 of Anoura caudifer. Classification (NCBI taxonomy): domain Eukaryota; kingdom Metazoa; phylum Chordata; class Mammalia; order Chiroptera; family Phyllostomidae; genus Anoura; species Anoura caudifer. The sequence goes on along the minus strand of PVKU01016868.1, from coordinate 9,952 downwards.
CCCCACAAATCTGAGCTGGGGGATGGGATGCATGGAGCAGGGCCATTGAGAGTTGTTTTGAATAGCAACAGTTTTGAAGATAACCTCTAGAACAGTCATTTAACATATCTATAACCTTTAATTGGTTTCATAGATATGTTAAATAACTGTGGCCATGCTTTGAGCCAGGGGGATGGGAGTGACTTCAACCACTGATGCAACTAGGAGGCAACTTCCCCTGGTTACAGCACCAGGGCCACGCCTGCCCAGACTTACTGTGGCGGCTGAGTAAAGCTGGAAAAATATGGGAATGCTGGTAGGTGTGACTGATTGTGGGAAGACTCGGAAATGGCGCTGCAGAGGAAGATTGGCACTAGGATTTAAAACCAGGCATGGCAGCCATGTGGGGGCTTTTGGGGACCACATGGATTTGGTGAAATTTGGGACCGTGCAGCTTGAGGGTGCACCATTTTCACCACATGGTTTAGGAAGTGGTAGAGACTTTACCTGGAAGAAAAGGGGTGAAAGAATTCTTGCTGGTGGGCCATGAGAAGGTGCCACATGATTTTGGATTAACTAGAGATCACTGCAGTGACACAGCTGATGGTGCTGGAATCAAGGGGCTGCCTAAACCATGGACTTCTACTTCTTTTCATGAGATATGGTACCCTGGACTGGGCAAAGGGGAGAAGGACTGTGCATTTGTGGGTATTCTAAAGGACTTTAGTATTTTTAATGAAGACATTAAGTCATTACTCTAAGTCTGTACAACTCTTTAAATAAATAATCCCTTTCCTTTTCACCAATCTGTGGTGTTGAGAGATATCCTTCCCTGGTGGCGGGCATGGTGAACCTAGTACACTGAGGTGGGACCCACAGAGCACAAGGGTGGATCCATTTGGTAATAGTATATCATTCACCCTCCCCACCCCTGTGTCTGTTCTGTAACATGCTAAGGACTTTAAAGGAAAAAGTAGACAACATGCAAGAACAGAAAGATAATGTAAATAGATGGAGTCTAAGAAATAATCAAAAAGAAATGCTAGGGATCAAAACACTATCAGAAAAGAAGAATCTCTTTGGTGGGCTTTTTAATGCACTATACCCAGCTGAAGAAAAAATCTGAGCTTGAAAATATAACAATAGAAACTTCCTAAATTGAAAAACAAAGAAAGACAGAAGGAAACAGAACAGAAACAAAACAATCCTATGTCATAAATTTGATACTTAGATTAAGTGGACCAATTTCTTAAGAGATACAATTTGCCAAAACCCACACAGGAAGACATAGACAATCCGAATAGGCCTGCATCTATTAAAAAAATGAATAATTAATAAGATTTCAAATAGGAAGTACTAGGCTCAGATAGGTTCACTGGTGAATTCTACCTAACATTAAAGGGAGAAATTATAGCAATTCTCTGCAATCTCTTTTGGGGCCTGGGGGAGGGATAGAAGCAGAAGAAACATGAACTAATTCCATGAAGCCAGCATTATCCTAATATCAAAACCAGACAAATACATTGCAGGAAGAGAAAACAGTCCCACACCTCTCTTGAATGTAGATGTAAAATCCTCAAAAAATATTAGCAAATCTAATCCATCAATATATAAAAGAAATTAAACATCACAACCAAGTGGGATGTACTCCAGGTATGCAAGGCTGGCTCAACATTCAAGAATCAGTTCATGTAATCCGTCATATCACCAAGCTAAAGAAGAAAAATCACCTGACCTATCAATAAATGTAGAAAAATTACTGACAATATCCAATATCCATTAATGACAAAAATTCTCAGAAAATTAGGAATAGAGGAGAACTTTCTCAACTTGTAACTAACATTGTACTTAATTGTGAGAAGCTAGAAGCATTCCCATTAAGATCAGGAACAAGGCAATATCTCCTCTCTATACTCCTCTTCAACATTGTACTCATAACGTCGAGTACAATGTTAAACAAGAGTATATAAAAGGAAAGGAAATAAAATGTATATAGATTAGAGAGGAAAGAAATAAAACTGTTTTTATTCACAGATCATATTATTATCTAAGTAGAAAACCCAAAGAATCAAAAAACAAAACCAAACCCTGAAACTAATAAGTGATTGTGGTAAGGTTGCAGAATAGCAGGTGAATGTACAAAGGTCAATCACTTTTCTATATTTCATCATTGAATAGATGAAATAAAAAATAAAAAGGCTTCCAAAAAAATTAAATACATCTAATAAAGTATGTACAAGATCTATGAGGAAAACTACAAAACTGGTGAAATAAGTAAATAAATGGAGAGATATTCTGAGTTTGTGGATAGGAAAACTCAATGTTGCAAAGATGTCAGTTCTTCCCATCTTGCTCTACAGATTCAATCCAACCCCTACCAAAATATCATAAAATTATTTTTTGAAAATTGTCAAACTGAGTTGCAAGATAAGGACAAAATTGCAGGACTGACACTATTCAGTCTTACTATAAAGCTACAGCAATCAAGACAATGTGATATTGATGAAAGAATAGACAATTAGATCAATGGAACAGAATAGAGAGGCCATAAAAATAGCCTCATAACTATAATCAATTGATTTTTGACAAAGGAGCAAAGGCAATAAAATGGAGCAAGGATTATCTCTTTAACAAATGGTGCTGGAACAATAAAATATCCACATGTGAAAAAGGAGAGGAAAAGAGGAAAGAAGGAAAGGAAGAAAGGAAAGAAAGAAAGACACAGACCTTATAGCTTTCAGAAAAATTTACTCAAAGTGATCATAGACCTACATGTAAAATGGAAAACCATGAAACACCCATTGGATAACACAGAAGAAAATCTATATGATCTTGTATGATAGAATGATGACTTTGTGTATGCAATACCATAAGTATGATTCATGAAAGAAATAACTGATAAGCTGGGCTTCATTAAAATTAACAATTTCTGTTCTGTAAGGGGCAATGTCAAGGTAATAAGAAGATAAGCTACAAATAGGGAGAAAGCATTTTCATATAAGAGATCTAATATAGGACTATCCAAATTACACAAAGAATTCTTAATTAAAACTCAACAATAAGAAATTAAACAACTGAAATAGGAAAAATAGGAAAAGACATAGATACCTTACCAAAGAAGATATACAGATAACAAGTAAGCATATCAAAAGATACTCGCTCTACATCATATACCATTAGGGAATTGCAAATTAAAACCACATGGAAATATTACTATAATCCTATTAGAATGGCCAGATTCCAAAACATGAACCACACCAAATGCTGGAGAAAATGGGGAGTCCTAGCCAAGGTTTGGTTACGATGACTCTTTTGGGTCTGCAGACATACCTGATGACCATCTTCCAGGTCTCAGAACATATAATTGAGTTTAACATAATTTGCAGTTGGTACAAACTCCACATTGGGACCTTGGTTTGAGGAGTAAGACTTATCATCATGTGGAGAAGGCCAAGTAGAAGCCTTGAAACAACCACCTTTGGCCAAAATAAAAACATAAAAAACTTTATCCCATCTTGGCAGCTCATGAGATGGCAAAAACTAGTGCCAACCCAACCTTAAGGATCTGTGAAGTACAGAGTTGCAGGTTTCTATCATAGTGCAGAGTATCCAAAAGTATAGCCCCATAGAACCTGGATGGTCTGGAAGATAATAGCACACTAGTACAAGTGTTATGGGTTGAATTGTGCCCCCCCCCAAAAAAAAAGATATTTCAAGTCCTAACCTCTAAGATTTCCAAATATGATCTAATTTGGAAATAGGCTCCTTGAGGAAGTAATTAAATTAAGATGAAGTGACTGGAGCAGGGTAGGCCCTTAATCCACTATGCCTGATGTTCTTATAAAGAAATGGTCTTATACAGCAAAGATGACCACGTGAAAACATAGAGACATACGGGGAAAGAATTCCACGTGATCATAGAGGTAGAGCTCAAATGGCTGCCTTCGAGCCAAGGCATATCAATGGTTGCTGGCAAACCCCCAGAGTTTAGGAAGAGATGAGGCAGGTCTCTCCCCTCCAGGATACAGAGAAGCTGGCCCTGGCAACAACAGGATTTCTGACTTCTACCCCTCAAAACTGTCTCATTTGCTTCCTTCTGTGACCCCTTTAGAAAGTTACTCAAAAAAGGAATAGAATGGAACTACTTTATTTGCACAAATACACAAATTCATTCACTTTGAAATGAATTGAAACGGTCATGGAAAAAAGGGGAGAAAGGGGGTCAGTCACCACAACTAGAATTCACTCAGGATTTTGCATTCACTTTGGCTTTATCTGCTCATGAAAAAGAAATTAGATAAATTTAATTTATCAAATATACTCCAATCTCAGTTTCACAAATTTTTGTTTAAGCGGCAAAGCAAAGCTTGCCAAAAAATAAAATAAAGATACATAAAGGCCATGGCCTGATGGGGTTCATTGTTTGTATATTTTGTATACCAGCCAGCTGTCTGAAATGGGCCGCATCTGGAAATGTGGGAACTAAAATAGACACCAGTGGTAAATTATATATATGGATCAGTAGTTTTATCCATGAAGAGGCAGTAACACAAATAAAACTAATCTCTCCCTATTTTTTCCTCCCTTGAGCCCCTGGCATCCACCATTGGTGAGTTTCTGCTTCCATGAGTTTGATTATTTTGGATTCCACATAAGTGAGATAAAGCAACATTTGTTTTCTGCATCTGGCTTATTTCACTTAGCATAATGCCCTCTGGTTTCATCCATGTTGTCACAAAAGGCAGGATTTTTTCTTTATCTTGGCTGAATGCACATATACCACATTTTCAAAATAGGGCATAAGCTTTAGACTAGTTTGTATTTTAATATGAAACCAAAATGACTTTTTTTTTATTTCAACTATCATCTTCACTATGCTGTGCAATCTGTTGCCCTTCTTTCCTATTTTTTAAAAGTCATTGGAAGCATTATTAATATTCATTAGTATCTCAGAAATAGAACTTCAGGGTATTGAAAGAATCAACCGTATTAAATCATCCCCTGAATTTTCCAATTTAAAACATGAGAGCTTAAAATAAAACTCTCATAAGGAGGGTTTTGAGCTTGAAGTTCCCAGACTAGACACATACAACACAGACGCGTGCATGTGCACTCGAGACTGGCGTCAATCCCTGCCGATTTTTAGGGATTAAATTAGCTTCAATGCGGCTTCACCAAGGAATGAAATCATATGATTTCAGACCCATTTTCTTCTTTTAGTCTCCTTTTCTTAGCAAGACTCCCTGCTTTCTCAGATTTTCTTTCTCTCTCACTTATCCCCACCCATCCCCCCACCCCCCAGGCACCACACCCTTCTCAGCAACGAGTTCTCAGAATTAGCTCCTTACTCAGGGAGGCTCTTTCCTTACTATCTCAAGACAGTTCTCAGCACATCAGCACCACACTTCCTTGTCCGTGTCTTACTTGGGGAAGAAACAATCTGCTTTCTGGTAGCTTAACTAAACAGCTTTAATTGAGTTTCACTGACTTTTATCAACCTAGTTTTGGTCTTTTGTTTATGTCTGAGTTCTATTGCTGTGGCCAGGAAGATAACAGATGTTGATTGACTTAAGAAAACTGGGCACAAATCATGGAACTGGAAGTGAGATCAGTTCTGCTCATCTGCATGGCTGGGAAATTTGGAGCCCTGCTAGGAAGAGGGAAAGAGAAAATGAATGTTAAGGAGGTAAGCATTAAATATCCACTAAAATGTTTATGTAAAAGTTTAAGCCAAATATGTGGAAATAAAAACTAGCACCTAGGGCCAATCCATAGTGAGGAAAACAAGGATTTTTGTCTCTGAAGATGGCATAAAAGGATAGAAGTGGGACAAGTAGCTGATAGTTGTCACCTTAAGAGATCAAGAGTCTTCACTTTAATCAACTTTTCACCAGTTGTTAAACTTTTGAATGACTTCAACTGTATGTAATTTCTCACTGGCAAGCTGATTTGAAATAATATATAATTTTCCTGTTTCTAGAATCTTTGCTAGACTCTATGGTTAGAGGCCTAGTGGGCAGACAAAAATGGATTCATTTTGGATCATGCTGAATTGCTGGCACCAGATTACTATGTGGGGAAAAAAAAAACTGTCTGATTTAACACTGCCATTGATCTGGTTTGTGTGCCTCAATATTAAGTGAAGAGAAAAATCAGGTAACTGATGTTTGAACATTAAAATACCCCTTGTATGACACATATGTACATAAGAACTCCTTCTGTCAACTCACCCTCTTAGACTCTGATGGAATAGGTAGATTTCCTTACCTGCAGTATTTGAAGCTAAATGTAAGCATGTTTAGAATATGGTTTTGAAACTAACAGAACCAACTATATCGCTTCTATATGAAAATCTCTTGGAACTTAGGCAGGTACTATACAGAACTACTTTCTTGTTGATTGAAAAACATGCAGACCAATGTGTCTATCTGGACAAGAGTCTCAAAAATTTCCCATCTTCAGCTTCTTTATTCACTTACTCATTAGGTAATTCCAACACTGTTTCTAAGTGCTTCCTTGTGCTGGGTACTGGGAATATAGAGATGAAACTGAAATGAGACCCATCTTCCAATGAAGCTGACTATCTTTTTAAATGATTCTGACTTATTAGGCACTAATATTTCTCAAGATAATGGTAATCATATAACCAGTTCAATTTTCTGCTAAAACTAATTTATGGTAGAATTGTTCATGCTAAGTTTATGGAGCCTGGACTCAGACTGTTTGATGTTACATTTCTCTCATCCCACTTAGTGCCTGAGACGCTGTATAAATTTCTTAATCATCCCAACCATCAATTTCCTCTTTTGAAAAAAATAACCAAAAAACCCATAATTAAAAATTTTTTTTGGTAAATGTTAAATAAGATATAATGTAGGTAGAGAGCTGAGTAGAGTTTATGGTATAGATAAGTGTTCAATAAATGTTAGGTATTATTATAATTTTATTATATACATTATTTTCTATAATTATCTGGCCACATAGAATATCTATACTTTAGGTACTTGTTCTCTTATCACTAAATACAATATTAAGCTTATAGTACTAAAACATTAAGCTTATGTATTAAAGATTATATTCTAGGAAATTTTCATATAAGGCTACTTGAAGTACATTCAGTTTGTTGATTCCTCCATTATATTTTTAATCTAGCAGGGTTAGTTTGATTAACTGCACTAGATATAATTCTCTCTACTTTTACTTAGGATCAGTGTAAGGCATAACAATGATATGAGCTATAACAACAATGATAAATCTTATTATATGTCCCTTTAGAATGTTTTCAGATATGATGTTCATTATTCTTAAGTGGCCACTTTACAATGATTGGCAGGGAAAATTCCATGTCACTGACTGACAAGAAAAAGTGTGCTTCCCCCTACACAATATGTATATTTTTATATTTTGGGGCCTCTCATTTGTGCAACAGATCACTTTTCCCTCTTTTGTCAAAAGTTTAGATCCAAATTTTTCATTCACCCATACACAAGTATATAGATCCTGGGTTCAAATTATGACCAAATCACCCTTTCTGTCTCTGTTGCAGACACCACTGTTCAGACATAGCACTGCTGCCCATGAAATGTGGACTCAGAATCCTTCCCGACACAGCTTCTCAGGTAACTCATTGATGAGAGGCAGAACAAGGGATGAAATCATTAGATATTCTTATAATAAATCACATAATCTGCATTTTAAGCCTCATTTCTGGTAATATTTTATGTTTTCCTGTTTCCTTGTCTTCAGGTATATCACTACCATTTGGACTTCGTACTGTGTGTCATATATTCACACTTACGTATCACTTTAAATTCCTTTTACACTAATATTGTGCAAATTAATCCAAATACACCTATTCTACACCTTCAAGAAGCTCTCACTATTTGGGGGACTGAGGTATGTAAACAGAAAAATTACTCAAAGTATGAAAATTACCATGGTAAAATAGAGCATTGGCTAATTATATGGGAGTTAGGAGAGGCACAGAACGCTTTTTAATTTGATGGAGTGGCATTAGAGAATGCCTAGCAATGTGATGTGAATGCTGTGAACCTAGATGGACAAGCTGATATTAAAATGGTTGGCACAGAGAACTTCGCTACCAGTGGTAGGTTGAGTAGCCTACTGCAGGTCTAAACACTGCATTATCGTGTTATGCCTTTGCTTCACAGCAGTTGTGACATCCGTACAATAGTGAGGTGACTTTAGAAGTCACTGTTAAGAATGTTTTAATTTCAAATGGCCAAAATAACCTGACTCATAATGGAGAAAACAGATAAAGAGAATGAATTACTAGCACCTCTGGTAAGTCCAGTGCTAGTCAGGCTTTCTATAGATGGATTAGTAATTCCTTTTTCTGAGTGTGCTGACTGATATCTTCAGGGTAAGTTCAGGGCAGGATGGTACTGATAAAGTGGATCAAGGAAAGCAAGAATCTATAGAGAATGGCATGGTGGATCCTAGAAAAGACAAGGGATTCATGGGTTTCCTATTTAGATATACTCCCTGACTCACTCTCTTCTTACTCCCTCCAAAACTCCAGGATAGTATTCTCCCCTTATCTGTGGTTTCAATTACTCATGATCAACAATGGTCTGGAAATATATTCATGGGAAATTCCAGAAATAAATTTTCATTATTTTCAACCATGTACCATTCTGAGTAGCATGAGGAAATCTCTAATCATCCTGTCCCTCCCACCCATGATGTGAATCATCATTTGTCCAGTGTATCCACACTGTATATGCTCACTGCCCAGTCACTTAGTAGCTGTCTCAGTTATTAGATCAGCTATTGTGCTATATCAATGCTTGTATTTAAGTCACCTTTATTTCACTTAATAAAGTTTCATGTGGTATCATCACATAGGCATTGAGTCAGCTCACATCTTTGAAAGAAGGGTGAGTACAGCACAGCAAGAAGACATTTTGTGAGGGAGAGACCACATTTATCTAACCTTCATAACAGTGTATTGTTAAAATTGTTCTATTTTATTATTAGATATTATTGTTAATCTCTTACTGGGCCTAATTTATAAAATAAACTTTACTATAGGTATGTACATATAGGAAAAAAGTACTGAAGGTTTTAGGTATCCACTGGGGGTCTTGGAAGGTATTCCTCACAGATAAGAGGAGACTATTTTGAGTTGCTATGCCCTTAAAATAAATAAAGAAAAAAAAAAAAAACCTCTAATTCAGGTTTTATTTGACCTTTTGAGTTGTAAGACATCATTCAGGATGGATCAAAAATATACCCGAGGTAGAGCTTACAATATTGCCCAAGCTGCCACTAAAATGTTGTTGCTTCTCTGTGACATTCAAAGATGGTAGAGTTTGATGAGATAGTCAGGTCCCCAATGTCCAACTGTCAATCATGCCAAAGTCCAAAGCCAGGAAATAAAGAGCAGGCACTGGCAATTTCTACAGTTAGATCTAGCAAGTTCTTCTTTGCTTATTTCTATGGATTTTACATGGGGTACAAAGGAAAAAGTGCTCTCATGAAGCATAACTGAGTGGTTCTCACTACCTGTGTGTTCAGCTTCAGTTTACTTTCTATCATCTTGAGTTTCCAGTGTAAATCTCAAAGGGAGGACTTGGCCTGAAGGGAGAACTTGGCCTGAATAATAAACTATTGTATCCCTCTCTTTAGAGAGAGGCCTTGCAGATGATATCAATGGCAAAAGCATTTGATGATAACTACAAATCAGTTAGGTAGTTTTGCTCGTAAATAATTGAAACAGAACAGAGAGCCCAGAAATAAACCCAAGTCTCCATGGTCAATTAATATTTGACAAAGGAGGCAGCAACATAAAATGGAGTAAAAGTAGCCTCTTCAACAAGTGGTGTTGGGAGAACTGGACAGCTACATGCAGAAAAATGAAACTTGAACACCAACTTACACCATACACAAAAATAAATTCAAGGTGGATAAAAGAGTTAAATATAAGACGTGACACCATTAAAGTCCTAGA
>PVKU01016867.1:0-13203 GCA_004027475.1 Anoura caudifer | reverse complement strand
GGATATGTTTAATTTTAGAAGCATGATATTCAATCTGAGGAAATTTTAGCCATTTTATTAATTTATTAAATGTCTCAGAGCGCCAAGATCGGCAGCTTCACAGCAGCATGTTGGCCTAATGCTTATGACAAGAATGCTGGGAAATAATCCTTGGGACATTTATTGCTGTTAATGGGACTGCTGGGTTCCTTGTGATTAACAAGGGAAATGACCAACTTTCCTTTTTAGATAGTGGCTTTAGTTGTAACCATTTTAATTCAGGTTGAACTCCAGTTAAATATTACATTTAAAATATTTTTATTTACAGTATTTTACTTTGGAGTTACGTTCATGAAAAAAGAAGTGATGATAACTTAGATCTTTTGTGAGGAGTTACTAAATTCAAAGAGTCACAGAATATTAGAGCTAGAAGCTCCTTTGAGATGATGTAGTCTAGTCCCCTCACGTCACAAGTGGGGGATGGTGGTAAAAAAGACTTAAAGGATCCTTCTGATTCTATCACAATGGATGTCACTTAAAATATAGTCAAATGACCTTTAGGGAAAAGGTCAATATTAAATTACGAATACATGTTTCTCCTACTCTGAAACCATACTCACCACCTTAGCACCTAATATAATACTAAAACTCTAGAAGGAATGAGCTTCTGAGTGATATTCTACACTATTTTTAAAATATATTTTATTCCCGGCTGGTGTAGCTCAGTGGATTGACACAGGCCTGTGAACCAAAGGGTTGCTGGTTTGATTCTCAGTTGGGGCACATGCCTAGGTTGTGGATCAGGTCCCCAATAGGGGATGTGCAAGAGGCAACCACACATTGATGTTTCTGTCCCTCTCTTTCTCCGTCCCTTCCCCTCTCTCTAAAAATAAATAAATGAAATCTTTAAAAAAATCTTAAAAAAAGACAACCTTAAAAATATTTATGTATTTTATTGATTATGCTATTACAGTTATCCCATTTTTTTCTCCTCTTTATTCCCTTCTGCACAGCACCCCTGCCCCCCACCCTTAGTTTATGTCCATGAGTCATACATGTAAGTTCTTTGGCTTCTCCATTTCCTATATTATTCTTAACCTCCCCCTGTCTATTTTGTACCTACCATTTATGCTTCTTATTCCCTGTACCTTTTCCCCTATTCTCCCTCCTCCCTCTTCTCACTGATAACCCTCCATGTACTCCATTTCTGTTATTCTGTTCCTGTTCTAGTTGTTTGCTCAATTTGTTTTTTGTTTTTAGGTTCAGTGGTTGATAGTTGTGAGTTTGTTGTCATTTTGCTGTTCATATTTTTGATCATCTTTTTCTTAGATAAATCCCTTTAACATTTCATATAATAAGGGCTTGGTGATGATGAACACCTTTAACTTGACCTTACCTGGGAAGCACTTTATCTGCCTTCCGTTCTAAATGATAGCTTTGCTGGACAGAATAATCTTGGATGTAGGTCCTTGCGTTTTATGACTTTGGATACTTCTTTCCAGCCCCTTCTTGCCTGTAAGGTTTCTTTTGAGAAATCAGCTGATAGTCTAATGGGAGCTCCTTTGTAGGTAACTGTCTCCTTTTCTCTTGATGCTTTTAAGATTCCCTCCTTATCTTTAATCTTGGATAATGTAATTACTATGTGCCTTGGCGTGTGCTTCCTTAGGTCAAACTTCTTTGGGACTCTCTGAGCTTCTTGAACTTCCTGGAAGTCTATTTCTTTGCCAGATCAGGGAAGTTGTCTTTCATTGTTTTTTCAAATAAGTTTTCAATTTCTTGCTCTTCCTCTTCTTCTGGCACCCCTATAATTTGGATTTGGGAACATTAAATGTTGTCCCAGAAGTTCCTAAGCCTCTCCTCATTTTTCTGAATTCTTGTTTCTTCATTCTGTTCTAGTTGAATGTTTTATTCCCTGTACATTTTCTTTTATTTCATTTGCATAGCCTTCACTTTTTCCTCTATTTTGTGACCGTAGTCAACCATTTCTGTGAGCATCCTGATTACCATTGTTTTGAACTCTGCATCTGATAGGTTGACTACCTCTTCATCCCTTAGTTCTATTTTTGGAGCTTTGATCGGTTCTTTCATTTAGGCCATATTTCTTTGCCTTGGTTTACCTGTTACACTGTAAGGGGTAGAGCCAGGGCATGACAACCCATATCACTGTGTTGTTCTGCTGTATGTGGGGGAGGGTTCAGACAGGGAATAATGCTACTTGTTCAGCTCCTGGCTGGCTTTCAGACACTTCCCCCACTATCCACAAGCAAATTGGGCCTTTCTGGTGCAGATTCCCAGGTGGGTGGGCTCATGCACATTCCAGGACCCCATGGGTCTCTCCAACAAACTCTCCTGTAAGACTGGGAATTTCTGCCACCAATGCGACCCCACAGGTTTTACAGCCAGAGGTTTTGAGGCTTTCTTTTACTGTGTTGGAACCCTGGGTTGTGTCATCTGTCTTGTTCCCCAGTTGTTCCTTCCGGTTTATCCGCATGCAAATGTGGGACTGCTCAGTCTGCCAGCTGCTGTCTTGCCCACCCTGGTCTGCCTCATCCGGTTCTCCAGCTGCCACTCTGCCATGTCCTCTCCACCCTGGCTGCCCATCTCCATCCCTCCTACCAGTCTGAATGAATGTTCCTTCTTTAACTTCTTGGTTGTTGTACTTCCATACAGTTCAATTTTCTGGCAGTTCTGGTTATTTTTTGTTGTTGTTGTTGTTGTTGTCCTTCTTTGGTTGTGTGAGGAGGTAAAGTGTATCTACTTATGCTTCCATCTTGGCCAGAAGTTCTACAGTATTTTTTATATACTTTTTTTGTTACCTTACTGTTATTTAGGTATTTTAAAATGTTAATATGTACATTTTAAAAAGCAAAAGACTTATGTGATCTAAGGAGAAACCAGAGTATAATAGGTACCTCTTATATTAAAATCAGACTATCCAAATCACTTCAGAGACCTAGAAACAAATGACTAACTTATTAGGGATGAACCTTCAAGTACATGTCTATCTCCAAGCCCAAGGAGACAATCAGGGTGTACCAGGAAGGCGGAAGCTGGCCTAGAAGGGCTGAGAATGGAACCAACAGTGGATCACAACAGAGGGACAGAGAAAGTGGACTGTGCCAATGAGTTAGGCTGAGTATCTCAGCTCTCAATTCTATTTTGCCAAAAATCTTCACATTCCTTTGAGGAGCCCTCACATACCTATTTTGGGAAATAAGAGATTAGATAGAGAAGAATGTTGAATAAGGCAACAGGAACTTCCAGTAGAGTCTTTCTGAAAGACAATACAAATTACTGTCTTGGAGCTGGGCTGGCTGAAACAGAAAGATCATGGTTGTAGAGCAAGGATCACAACCCCAAATGCCCTCAGGATACAAGAATGATATGGACTTGCTATAAGGTGTTGGTGTCAGGGACACAATTTGGACCAAATGGAGTGAATATTCCAAAGAGGCAGCCTAAGACTCAATTCAAGCCAATGGTTATATGCAGGAGGGCTGGCCAAGTGTTATCAAATTGTTAAGCACAGCTAGATATTTAGATTTTTTTAAAAAAATGAAAAGTCCTTATTTTTAAATGTTAGAAGCTAATCCCAACTTTTCAAAACCACTATGCAGACCAAAAAATATACATGTTTGCTCCCATGCCCTCCAGTTTGTTGCCTCTCCTTCAAGGGAGTATAAAAAGTGTGGATTAACCATAAGCAAAATCCAGTTGTTATAATACCAATGAACCTATATTTTTTACTGCAAGGGAGTTAATCATCACTTATAAAGACTTACTGTATTTTTCGAACTATAAGACACTGCTCCCTGCAATTTGGGAGGAATAATGGTTGTTAATGCTGCTGTTGAGTTCTGTTTACATTTACATTGGTGAAATATTAGGTTATTTATGTTATTAAATATTTTACCACATTTTTTGATTCAAAAATTTTTTTCCTATTTTCCTCCTCTAAATCCTAGGTGCATCTTATGGTCCAAAAATACGGTCTCACATTTAGATCCATTACTGATAAAACAATTACTTGAACATTACTTATTTATGTTTGCTTAGGATTAATTATAAATCAGGACTATCCATCCATGTAGCTGGGCAAAAGTGGAATACACTTGGGTATTTCTAAGGGAAGGGTAACATTTTTCTCAGTATCCTTGGCTTGCATGCTGGCTTATTTCAAGTGAGTAAAAGGAAAGGTATGAAGCTGAGCAGAAAAAGCAATAGTTAAAAGTAGAGTCATAGACTTAGAGGAATTCAGAAAAACTATGGATAGACTTAATCTATCTATGGATAGATTAAGAGGTTTTGTGATTTAAAGATTCAGAATGTCATTCAATGTAATATGGTATCATAAAGTACATTCATTTAAAAAATTTAAATGGTATTTTTATTGTTTACGCTATTACAGTTGGTCCAATTTTCCTCTTTGCCCACCTCTATCCAGCACCCCCACTTCCTCAGGTGATTAATCCCCACTCTGTTGTCCATGTCAATGGCCCATGCTTATATGTTCTTTGGCTAATCTCTTCACCTTTTAAACCTATAATATAAACAATGATGTTTTGCTGTATTCTAAGCACACCCACTATGATGATTAGTCATAAGAACATCTAATCTCTGGGTAAATTCATTGTTCAATCCACAATTTTCATCAAAAGCTTCCTATGTATATGTCTGAAGACTCTTGTGTGCAAGGTGCAATAGAAATAAGGAAAAAAGATAATTCAAATAGTGTCCCAAGGAGTCAAAGGAAGCTGGTAATACAACCAAAAGATACATAGATAACTAAGGCAAGGCAAAATGTAAACACCCTCAAGAGTTGCCAAGAAAGTGCTACAGGGGTTCAAAAGGGAGAGAAAATGAGAGATTGAGTGAGCCAGATAGGAGCAGGATCAGGAGAGAGGTGGATTTGACTTGGATATTTATGTAGTACATTTTTGAAAGGAATATTAAATATTGGGCACAACAGTGGGCAAATTCAGGACATTTGGAAGAAAGATTTTAGTTATCTTTCCATCTTATTATCAACCAGAATATTTTGTTGGTTACATTTGACATCTACAAAAATGACTAATATTACTATTTCTTAGTAAGAAGGCTTATTTATACTACACTACAGTCAGCCTTGTGTTATATAGCTAATAAGAAGTCCATATTAACTGTCAGTCATCCATAGCTTTTCCCATGGAGGTCAGGGGAAAACTTGAAAATGAACAATGATTAGGGAATCTTGTAATTTTTAAAATCCAGAGTAAGCTATAAGTCAGTACAGATTTGGGACAATCTTCTATACCTCTTGACTGTTATACTGGCCTAGAATTGATATTCAAAATGCTATCCATGAGATAACAGTGTGCTCTACTTTCTAGCAAAGAGCGAACTCTTTTTTAACTTAATATACATTCTCAGAAACATACTTTAGAGATATTTTCAGCAAAAGTTTAAGTAAAATAAGTATTTTGATGAGTTTTAGAAAATAAAGTGATCCAGAACACATCATTTACCAAATATTCTTTCTACCAAGGACTTGATGTTGTTACACATTAAAGCTCCACCTGCCTCTTAACCCAGGGTAATGGGAGAACTGGGGTTCATTTTAGGGAGGTGGACCATGGAAATACTAGTTATGATAGGCACTTTCTATATAGTCTCTAGTCATTCATTTAATCTCCTTATCAATCCTTCAAAAAGATACTATTATCATCCCTACTGTAGAGATTGGGAAGCTGAACCTTAGAGAGGCTAAATAACTTGTCCAAGGTCAACAGAGAGCCAGGATTCAAAACCAAGTTCATCTGACTTCAAAAGACACTAAATTTTACTGAAGTCATTATTTTCAGAACTTTGCCCTTTCAGATGGATTTTATGTGACTTGATTTTCAACACAAGGGCTCTCATACCTAATTATTTGGTAATACATTTCGCCAACAATGGAAGTTTTTAAAAAACCTATAAACATTTAAAATAAGTAGTTATATTTATTGAATACATATTATGTGCCAAACACTACGTATGCATTAACTCTTTTTCCCTTCATGGCAACTTGAGTGTGCAGTAGTATAATTATAACCATTTTATAAAGAAAAAGTTCCGGCCTCCATTACT
Source organism: Anoura caudifer (assembly GCA_004027475.1). Lineage (NCBI taxonomy): Eukaryota > Metazoa > Chordata > Mammalia > Chiroptera > Phyllostomidae > Anoura > Anoura caudifer. The sequence goes on along the minus strand of PVKU01016867.1, from coordinate 7,119 downwards.
CCACACTCTGCCTTGGTTCTCCATCTCCACCATTGAATGCCTCTTGTCAATTTATTTTCCAGGTTCCTCTTCACCTTCCTGACTTATCACTATTGGAGGGTCCCAGAGCTCAGCTCTTGGGTCTCTATCTTCTTTGTAAAAGCTTACTCTCCTAAGATGCCTCATGCTCTTAAGGTTCATCTCTGTGCTGATCATGCAAATTTATATCTCCTGTCCTAACCTCTTCTTAAATACTAAACTGTCTACTCCACACTTCCATTTGGATGATGGATAGACGTCTCAAACATAACATATCCAAAACTGAACTCTTAATTTTCTCCCCAAACCATTCCTCCCACAGTCTTTTTTACCTCAATAAATGTTCCTTAAAATTTTAACAAAGTCTAAATTCTACTTTAGTTAATAAAATTAATAGTTTCAACAGTGTTCCTAAATAGACTACTGAATTTGCTAAAATTTATGATATGATATTTACAAGAAAATATATCTGTGTCTAGGATCAAGATATCAATATCTATGGTTGTATATGCATACATACAAACAAAGAAATAGAGTAGTTTGTGTACTTTTAATAGTGTATAAATAAAATCAATATTTATATCTATGATTGCAGACATATACTTCCTAAGATATATTGTGCCATTAATTTAATGGTTTGTAAATAAATGAAAGCATTAAAAGTAAAATCAATGCAAGAAGTATGTTCGCCTGGCAAATTAAAAAGTGCTCCACATGGTCATTCATCCAGAAAACATACATTGAACTTATAAGAGGATACCACTACACACCCATCAGTATGGTTAACATGAAACAGCAGACTGAAAAGAACAAGTGCTGGTAAGGATGTAAAGCAAGAGAAACTCCCATACACTGATACTGGGAATACAATGTTTAACTTTTAATTGTGTTTTGAAATGGGCATAGTGAAATACACAGTGAGAAAAGAAGAAAATGAGAGAGAGAGAAAGAGTAAGCAAGTAATCACAAGAGTGGTGAAAAAAGAAAAGAGAGAAAAAGGAACTTGAAAGAAATAAAAAATCCAAATCAAAGTTTGGTCATTTGCTTAATAAAGTTAACAAGGCTTAAAATAATACAGTAAGAGAGACCCAAGATGGCACAGAAGTGAAAGCTACACTAACCTCCTCTGAGGAACAATCTGAATTACAACTAAATTGTAGAGAAATTATCCTGAATAACCAATTGAATATAACCTGGAAAGAAGCCTTATAACCATGAACAGACAGAAGAAATCACATCACCATAACATGTCTGGTAGGGAGTGTGGAGGAGGTGTGAGAGGACTGGCTGGGCTCCCATGGGTGACAGCTGAAGTTCTGGAGGGATATTTTGGTGGCTGGGGGGTTCCCCCTGAGAAGTGTGGGGCTTATCCCCAACCAGGGCAACCCAGTCTACAGCACCAGAACTGGGAAAGGAAGCCAGATAACATCCAGCTGTGAGATGCAGCAGGGTTTGTCTGTCAGGGAGAGACAGCTGGAGACACAGAGAGCCTCTTTAAGGGCCAATGCACAAGATTTCATTTGCAGTTACCTACTCTGGGCTCTGACAGAGGGAAGACAGAGTGTGTTAGAAATGAGTGAGGAGAGTCTGGGGCTGGTGGTTCTGCAGAGAGAACTGAAAGAATAGCTGCCATGTTTCCTCTGCTGAGTCATTTCCCATACTGCAAAAGCCATTTTTCTCAGGCAGAGATTCTTCTCTAAGTGGTATCAGCCTGAAGGGTAGCAATAGCCTTGCCCACAGGAGTTATTTTACCCACCCTGTGGAGTTTAAGCCAGGCTGCTGAGTACAACTTGAGTCTCCATCACTGATTAAGTTGAACTAAGGTGGGATGCTGGGAGCTCTGAGACATTAGCTGACCCTGTCCCAGGCCTGGTGTTGTTCAAAAGCCAGCTTTGGTGCCCAGCTTGGCTCTTTCTGCATGCAAACAGGCCTAGCAGAGGTAGCCATGTGCTATGGATCACTGATAGCTCAAAAAAGGTTGCCCAGGGCTAGTCACAAACAGCATCTGACAAAGGACTGCACCAGAGGCTTTACAGATATACCTAATACACAGAAATAAATACAAAGAAGCAGCCAAGATGGGAAGACAGAAGTAGACTCCGAATGAAAGAAAAAATCCAAAAGAAGAGCTGGGCGAAACGGTGGCAAGTAATTTATCAGATAGTTTAGAGTAATGATTATAAGGATAGTCAACAGCATAAAAAAAAAGACGTAGAAACCATAAAAAAGAACCAGTCATAAAGAATGCAATATTTGACATAAAAAACACATTGGAAGGACTAAACAGTAGGTCAGAGGAAGCAGAGGATTGAATCAGTGATTTGGAAGACAAGGTAGAGAAAAAAACCCAGGCAGAGCAGCAAAAAGAGAAAATGATTTTAAAAAATGAGAAGAGCTCCAGAAACATTATAGACAACGTGAAGTGTAACAACATCACATCATGGGAATACCAGAAAGAGAAGAGAGCAAATGAGGAATCAATAATTTCTTCAAATTATTTGAAGAAATAATGACTGAAAACTTCCCTAATCTTGTGATGAAAAAGACATACAAGTCCAGGAAGCTCAGAGGGTACCAAAGAGGCTTTTTAAAGAAAAGGAGAAAATTCTAAAAGCGCAAGAGAAAAGCAGGTCATTACATACAAGGGAGAGCAAATTAGACTGTCACCTGATTTCTCAACAGAAACATTTCAAGGCAGAAAGGAATGGTGTGAAATATTCAAAGTGATGAACAGCAAGGACCTACAACCAAGTCTACTTTACCCAGCAAGCCTATCATTTAAAATTGAAGGGGAAATAAGGAGTTTCCCAAACAAGAAAAAGCTAAAGGAGTTTGTTACCACCAAACCAGTACTACAAAGAATGTTAAAGGAGGGCTTGCTTTAGGAAGAAGAGAAAGAAAAGAAAAAAGAAAATAGGAAAATAGTCTAACAATAAAATGGCAGTAAATATGTATCTGTCAATAATCACCTTAAATGTAAATGCTTTAAATGTTCCAACCAAAAGAAATAGGATAGCTGAGTGGATAAGAAAACAAGACCTATATATATGCTGCCCCAAGAGACACATCTAAGATTGAAAGATACACACACACTAAAAGAAAAGGGATGGAAAAAGATATTTCACACAAATGGAAAGGAAAAGGTCCTGGGGTAGTAATTCTTATATTCAACAAGGCTACAGTAGGAGACAAAGAAGAATCCTACATAATGATAAAGGGAACAATCCAACAAGAGGATATAACCCTAGTAAACATTTATGCACCCAACATAGGAGCACCTAAATATGTAAAGCAAATCTTGATGGAAAGAAAGGGAGAGACCCACAGAAATACAATTATCATCAGGGATTTTAACAACTCATTCACTTCAATGGATAAGTATTCCAAACAGAAAATCAACAAGGAATCAGCAGACTTAAACAACACACCAGATCAAATGGATTCAATTGATATTTTCAGAACATTTCACTCCCAAACAGCAGACTATACATATGTTTCTAGTGCACATGGACCATTAACTAGGATAGACCACGTACTAGGACACAAAACAAGTCTCAGTAAATTTAGGAAGACTGAAATCATATCAAGCATCTTCTCTGATCACAATCTATGAAACTAGAAATCAATCACAAGAAGAACACAGAAAAACACACAAAGATATGGATGGTAAATAACATGTTATTAAACAATGAATGGGTCAACAATGAGATCTAGATGAAATAAAAAATACCTTGAAGCTAATAAAAATGAGAACACAACAATCTAAAATCTATGAAAAAAGGGAAAGAAATCCTAAGATGGAAATTCAAACAACGAAAAAAGTTCAAATAAACAGTTTAACTTTACACTTAAAGGAACTTGAAAAAGAACAACAAACAAAGCCCAAAGTGAGTAGAAAGGAGATAATAAAAATCATAGCAGATATATATGACAGAGTCTGAAAAAACGATACAAAAGATCAATGAATCCATGAGCTGGTTCTTTGATAAGATAAACAAGATTGACAAAGCTTTAACCAGATTCATTAAGATAAAAAGAGAGAGAGCCCAAATAAATAGAATCAGAAATGAAAGAGGAGAAATAACAACTGACACCAAAGAAATACAAGGACTGTAAGAAAATATTTTGAAAAACTATATACCAACAAACTGGACAATCTGGACTAAAGGGATAACTTCCTAGAAACACACAATCTTCCAAAACTAAATCAGGAAGAATCAGAGAATCCTAACAGACAGGTTATACCAAATGAAATTGAAGCAGTAATAAAAAAAACTCCCAACAAACAAAAGCCCTGGACCAGATAGCTTCACAGGTGAATTAACCAAACATCCAGGAAGAACTAACACCTCTCTTTCTAAAACTATTTCAAAAAATTCAGAGGAGGGATGTTTCAGGTCAGCTCATTTTGTGAGGCCAGCATTATCCTAATTCCAAAACCAGATAAAGACACTACAAAGAAAGAAAATTGTAGGCCAATATCCATGATTAACACAGATGTAACATCCTCAACAAAATATTAGCAAACCAAATACAGCAATGCATAAAAAAGATCACACACCATGATTACACACCAAGTGGGATTTATTCCATGAATACAAGGTTGGTACATCATTTTCAAATTAATAAATGTGATTCACCACATAAACAAAGTGAAGGATAAAAACCATATGGTCATATCAATACATGCAGAAAAAACATTTGATAAAATCTAGCACCCATTTATGATAAAAACGCTCAGCAAAGTGGGAATAGAGGGATCATACCTAAAAAAAAAAAGGCCATATATGACAAACCCACTGCCAGCATCATACTCAACAGGCAAAGACCATAAGTATCGCCCTTAAGATCAGGGACAAGACAGGGATGTCTGCTTTCACCTCTCGTATTCAACATAGTACTGGAAGCCTTAGCCAAGGCAATCAGAAAAGGAGTAATAAAAGATATAAATTGGGCCCTGGCTGGTGTAGCTCAGTGGATTGAGTGCAGGCCTGTGAACCAAGGGATCAGGGTTCTATTCCCAGTCAGGGCACATGCCTAGGTTGCGGGCCAGTTCCCGGCAGGGGACACACAAGAGGCAACCATACATTGATGTTTCTCTCCCCCTCCTTCTCTTCCCCTCTAAAGATAAATAAATAAAAAAGTTTAAAAAATTTTTAAAAAGATATAAATTGGAAAGGATGAAGTAAAGCTGTCTTTATTTGTAGATGACATGATACTGTACATAGAGAACACCAAACAGTCCACCAAGAAACTATTAGAACTGAAAAATTCAGCAATGTAGCAGGTACAAAATTAATATCCAGAAAACAGTTGCATTTTTATATTCTAACAATGAATTAACAGATAGAGAAATTAAGAAAACAATCCCATGCACAATTGCTTCAAAAAGAATAAAATACATAGAAATAAACCTAACCAAGGATGCAAAAGACCTGTACTCAGAAAGTTATAAGACACCGAACACAGAAATTGAAGAAGACACAAATAAGTGGAAGCACATACTGAGTTCATAGACAGGAAGAATTAACATCATTAAAATGTTCATACTACCTAAAGCAATCTATAGATTTAATGCAATTCCCATCAAGATCCCAAAGGTGTATTTCACAGACCTAGAACAAATATTTCAAAAATTTATATGGAACCACAAAAGGCCCCACATACCAACAGTGATCCTGAGAGAGAAGAACAAAGTTGGAGGAATCATGCCACTTAATATCAAATCATAATATAAGGACATAGTAGTCAAAACAGCCTGGTACTGACATAAAAATAGACACATAGATCAATGGAACAAAGAACCTAGAAATAAACCTACATCTTTATAGTCGATTACTTAATATTTGACAGAGGAAGTAAGCACATACAATGGGCTAAAGATAGTTTATTCAATAAATGGTGTTGGAAAATTGAACAGATACCTGCAGAATAATGAAACTAGATCACCTTCTTTACACTACACACAAGAATAAATTAAAAACAGATTAAAGATTTAAATGTTAGACCCAAAACCATAAAAATCCTAGAAGAAAACATAGGCAGCAAAATCTCGGACATTGTTTGCAGAAAATTTGCACGGGATATATCTCCCTAGGCAAGGGAAAAAAAATAAGAAGTAAACAAAGTTGACTACATCAAACTAAAAAGTTTTGCACAGGAAAGGAAAACATCAGCAGAATAAAAAGATAACCCACAGAATGGGAGAATATACCCACCAGTATATGTGTTAAGGGGTTAATACCCAAATTTATAAAGAACTTACAAAACTCAACATGAAAAAACAAACAGACAGCTCTATTAAAAATTGGCAAAGGGACTTCCGGCCAAGATGGAGGCGTAGGCAGACACACTGTGCCTCCTCTCACAACCAAAATTAAGGACAACAAAGATTTAGAAAAAAGAAAACAACCAGAACTCAGAAAATCAAACTGTTTGGAAGTCCAACAACGATTCATCCAGACCAGTAAGAGGGGTGGAGTCGCGGCAGGAAAAAGCGGAGGTGCGGATGGGCACGCAGGCAGCAGCGGCTGGCAGCCCCCAGGTGCACAGGCGGCGACTAGCAGACCCCGGGCACGGGGTGGCAACTGTGCAGAACCAGTGAGGCCGCACAAGGCAGCTGGCTGACCGGGTGGTCCCACATTCACGCACAGATAATCCAGGCAAAGGGGAAGCGGTGGAAGGGAGGGGAATCCAAGAGTGAGTGCAGCAAACGCCATTGTCTCCTCTCAGACCCCGCCCCCACATACAGCATCACTACCCAGCGACTGGGATGTCCCACCCTGGGGAACACCTAAGGCTCCACCCCTCACTACCTAACAGCTGCGACTAGACCAAAAAAAAAAAAACCCCCAAAACTCAGAAATGAAAATGGCTCAAACCAGAGAACAAATCAAAGCCCCAGAGCCAATTTATCTAAGCGACGAGGAGATTGCCAACCTATCAGATGCACAATTCAAAACCGTGGTGATCAGGATGCTTACAGAACTGGTTGATTTTGCTCACAAATTAGATGAAAAAATGAAGGCTACAAAAAAAAATTGGGACTCAAATCAATGGAGTGGATCAGAAGGAAGAAACAAACAACCAAACAGAAAACAA
>PVKU01016866.1:0-13212 GCA_004027475.1 Anoura caudifer | reverse complement strand
TTTCTTTCTTTCTTTCTTTCTTTCTTTCTTTCTTTCTTTCTTTCTTTCTTTCTTTCTTTCTCTTTCTTTCTCTCTTCTTCAATTTATTTCTTTCTGCTTGCTGTTCTGACTGGATGGTTTTTGCTTCCTTATATTCCAAATTACTAATTCGATTCTTAGTTTCATCTATTGTATTGTTGATTCCCTGTAAATTATTTTTCATTTCAGTTACTGTATCTTTCATTTCTGATGGGTTCTTTTTCATTGGTTCCATGTCTTTATCATGTTGTGGAAATGCTCACTAAGTTTATTGATCATCCTTATAACAAAAGTTTTGAACTCTGCATCTCATAGGTTGCTTGTCTCCATTTTGTTTAATTCTTTTTCTGAAGTTTTGTCCTATTCTTTCATTTGGAACATGTTTCTTTGTTCCTCATTTTGGCTTCTATGTGCATTTGTTGCTATGTATTAAGTAGAGATGCTATGTCTCAGGTAGAGATGTTATGTCTCCTGGGCTTGGTAGAGTGGCTTTATATAGTAGGTATTCTGTATGGTTCAGTGGTACAGCTTCCTTAATCATGTGAGCTGGGCTTTTTAGGTGTGCTCCCCACCTCCTGTGTAAGCTATGTTCACCATATTGGAAGGAGTTTACTCCCAATCTGATCAGTTGCAAGTACTGGCTGTGACCACCAACCACCAGGAAGGATTGATTGGTGGTACAGGGCCCACTTCACAGAGGAGAATTTACTTCATTGGGGCTTTGTTAACCACTGAGTCAGCCCCTTGAGTGTGTTGCTTGTGGAGGTGGTTGGGTGGTGCTTCAACATTGTCTGAATCTGTCCATTGTATCTGTTGGCTCTGGGGCCTCCATGGAGTTGTAGGCCAAGTTCAGTGCTGCCTGTGCTCTGCATGTGGCTACCCAGCATGAGTTAGGAAGTGATCTGCAGATGACTGCTGCTTGTGCTGGATCTGGAGGTGCCCAGGTGAGGAAAAGCTCTGAACCAAGACCTGCAGTTACTAGTGCTAGGCCTGGGGCCAGTTAGTGAGAGGTACAGGACATACTAAGGCAGATGCTGCTTGTTTGTGAGATTTTAGAAAAGTCTGAAGTGTGAGTCAAGACAGGTAATTTGTGCCTTGGCTGGTGTGGCTCAGTGGATTGAGCACTGGCCTGTGAACCAAATGGTTGCTGGTTTGATACCTGGTCAAGGCACATGCTTGGGTTGTGGGCCAGGTCCCCAGGTCCTCCAGTAGGGGGTGCACAAGGGGCAACCACACATTGATGTTTCTCTCCCTCTCTTTCTCCTTCCCTTCCCCTCTCTCTAAAAATAAAGAAATAAAATCTTTAAAAAAAGACATAATTTATATGAAAATGCCACTGAATTGGATGGGCCAGCAAATTGGGTGGGGTAGTGTCTCAGGGAACCACCAGGGCATGGCAAAGAGTGTGAACCAGGTTGTTGGAGACTCAGACATGGCTCTCATATGCTGGCTACATGGGTGTGGGGGTCTCAGAAAAGGAACAATGGCTGGCCCATGCAAAAACTTCTGTCTGACAGAAAGCTGTATCCCCAGATCTCTCCCTGATTTCAGACAATTCTGTTTTTCCCCTATATGTCTCTGGTGTCTTCCAAGCCTCTGCTTCAGTGCTGGGGGTCAGAGAGAGTGAGTCTGAGTAAGCCTGTGTACAGGTCCTTTAAGAGGAACTGCCTAGAACTTCAATAGACCTCCATCTCACTCAGCCATAATCCCACCAGTTTTTATAGCCAGAAGTTATAGGGACTTCTCTTCCTGGCACTGGAACCCTGGGCTAGGGGATCTGGTTTGGGACTGAGATCCCTTGTTTCTCAGGGGATCTTTTTAGCCAAGATATCCCTCCTGATTTTTATCTGCCATACATGGGTGTGGGATTAGCTCATTCCTACTGTATGCCTCTTCTACCATTATCAATATGGCTTTTTCTTTAAATCCCTAGTTATAGGACTTCTATTCAGGTCAATTGCAGGCTGTTCTGAGTGACAGTTGTTCTGTTGTTTAGTTGTAATTTTGATGTGGTTTTGGTCAGATGCAATTACCATGTTTACCTACACCACAATCTTGACCAGAGGCTCCATGCTCTGGATTCTTAACTGCCACAAGTTGGACCAGCCCCTTTCATGTGTCTGCCATTTCTCCAGTCTTGACATGGCTTCTTCTTTATATCTTTACTTATAGGAATTCTGTTCATCTAGTCTTCAGGTGGTATTCATGAGTGGTTATTCTATAGTGGTAATTTTGATGTGGTCATGGGAGGAGGAGAACACAGTGTTTACTTACTCTTCCATCTTGACCTCAAAGTCATGTAGGTAATCTACACTGGAAGCTCCTTGAGTGCAGGTACTATGTCCTATTCATTGTTGCAGCTTCAGACAGAGAGTTCTTCACTGTGAACAGAGAGGAAAAACAATATGTTGATAGTGATGATTTTGAAATTAAATGATGCTGTTGCCTTAGTTTCAACTTATTCTAGCTTGTTCTTTACACTGCTTCAGAATGATCTCTCTGAAATGCAAATCTGACCATCGTACTTTCCTGAAGTCTTTCAGCAGCTCCTCAGAGTGACTGGAGAAAATATGATCTATGCTTTTTGTCATGGGCCCGTGTTGTTTTTGCTACACAGTATGCATTAACTTTACTTTTGGTAGAGTTATAGTTTATCCTCAATCTCACACTCTGGGACTGGAGTGATTACACCCCAATTCCCTCCATGACCTTCTCTTTATCCATTTAAAAAATCCTAATGCCAGATTTTCCCAGGGCCTTTCTTATGCCTCTTTCACCCTCTTTCTGATGTCTTCAGCCAACACTTCATAATGATTCTCAAATTTATATCTGTTGTAGGCCCATCAAAGTCCATATGTCCACTATTTATTGCATATTTCTTCCTGAATGTTTCACAAAAAGTTGAAACTGAAAATATTGAAACTCACCTTAATCTTCTCTGCCACAAGACTCATCTTTATTTAAATTCCTTATGTCAGGAAATGGCATCACCCACACCACCAGTTTCATTTATTCCTTTTTAACTTTTGTTCCCTCATCTCCAGTTTCATGGATGATCAATATTCAGAATGTCATTAAAAGTCCTTTTCTGGGTTGCTGCAATAGCCTCAAAATAAACCTCTACTCCTGCAATAAATCCTCCAGATGGCAACCCAAATAGCACTTCTAAAATTCAAAATTGCAATGTGGGCTTATCTTTATATCTATAGAACATCATTATGGCTTACTCTTTGTTTACTTTTGTCACTAACCTCTGAGCTTCATAAAAAGAAACAAGTAATAGGTTTTTTATGTCTGTATTAGTGCCCAGTACAGGTAGATGTAGAGTCAGCTTCTGTCAAGTGAATTAATAGTGTAGTTTACTCCATGTGTAGGTCTGGGAGAACATATGCCCTGAACTTGAATATATTCTCTAAGTCATACTGTGAAAAAAAATCATATTTCACATAGAAATGCAAATTGCTTATCAAGGCTACTCACCCTTTTCCTTAAACTACTTAGACCTTTGTTTGTTTACTGTGCTACAGTATTTCAAGAACAAATATGCCTTCACCTTTCCTGCACTTACTGTAGTTTGTAACAGAGGGATATGTGCTTCAATCTTTGAATTCTTATTACTTCTATTCCATTTATATGCTTATAGTTTTAGACAACAGGATGGAAAGGATCAGTTATTCAGTAATTCTTAGCCATGCTATTTTTGAAATATACTTTTGTTCTCCTTGTGTCTACTCAAACCAATCTTTGAAGACAGTCCATGAAAACCAAATTAAAAAAGAAGCAGATTTGATACATTTCTGTTAATTTTCTATTTAATTTATTTTAGATCCATATTGGTATGGCCTCTCATGTACTGTTCACTATCCTACAAAACATTGCCTTTCTCTGCAGGCAGCTCATGTTGAAATTCTCCCTATGTTCAAAGTAAAATAATAAACACTTTGTATCTATTATTTTATTTAATCTGTCCAATAACCCTATAAAGGATTAGCATGTGGAAACATCTGAAGCCAAGAGAAAGCATGATCAGTCTGGGAAAATGACAGCAATTCTGTGTTGCTTTTAGCACTGAGATTATGGGGTTCGGGAGATGCAAGGGGAGTGGTGGGTGAAGCTGCAGTTAAGCAGTTCTGTTTTGTGGTTCTTCTGTGTCATGTCCAGGAGTCTGGCCATTATTCCCAAAGTTGTGGGATACCATTGGTGGTACCCTTATTAGATGTGTGCTTCTTAGAGATAGCTCTGAGAAAAGAGTGGAGAATGGATTCCAAGGATCACAAAACTGAAGGAAGAAATCAGTTAGGACAATCCATAATTTAAGTGAATCATAATGGTGGCCTGAACAAGTGTGGTGGGACCACAGAGGCAGGAGATATTTTGGAAGTTGAGAAGCACAGTAGTATAGCAAGCCAAAGAGAGCTCAAATAAAAATAGCTCTGCCATTTATTACAGTGACCTTAAGGCAATTTAGGCAACTTTGCTAAATCTGTTTTCTAATTTGAAGAAGGGAGATAACAAGAGTGGCCATCTCACAGAATTCTTGAAAAGATTATGAGATAATGCAATATATCCATGTCCTAATCCCCAGAACCTGTAAACATTTTACCTCCTATAGTAAAATAGATTTTTCAGATGTGATGACAGTTAAGAACCCTGAGATAGAAAGATTATCCTTTTAAATTGTTTTTAATTTTTTATAAAAGTAAACTTTTTTCAATTACAGTTTACATTCAATATAACTTTGTATTAGTTTCAGGTGTAAAATATAGTTGTTAGACAATCATATATGGTACTTTACAAGGTGTTCACACCACTATTTCCAGTACCCAAATGACACTGGATTTGCAGATATCATACCTGCCTTACTCCCAAGAATAAATTCCATTTGTTCATGATATATGATCTTTTTAATGTATTGCTAAATTGAGTTTCCTAATATTTTATTGAAGATTTTAGCATCTATGTTCATCAGAGATATTAGCCTATAATTTTCTTTCTTTGTATTGTATTTATTGGATTTTTGAAATAGAAAAATTCTAACCTTGTAAAATGGATTTGAAAATCTTTTCTCTTCTTGAATTTTTGAAATAGTTTGAGAAAGACAGGTATTGGTTCTTCTCTGAATGAAGGCTTGGTAAAATTCACCTGTTGAAGCCATCTGGGCCAGGGCTTTTGTTTGTTGGAAGGTTTTGATTAGTGTTTCAATTTCACATGTTGTAATAGCTCTATTTAGATTATCTGTTTCTTTCTGATGCAGATTTGGAAGATTGTATGGTTCTATAAATTTATCCATTTCTTCAAGGTTGTTCAATTTATCAGTATATAGCTGTATGTATATTTTTATAATCCTTTGTATTTTGTGATGTCAGTTATTACTTCTCTTCTTTAATTTCTGATTTTATTTATATGGCCCCTTTCTCTTTTGTTCTTGATGAGTCTTATTAAAGGTTTATCAATCACTTTATATTTTCAAGAAAAAGTTCTTAATTTCACTGATCTTTTCTATTGGGTTTCAGAATTCTACTTGGTTTATTTCTGCTGTGCTCTTTATTAATTTATTTCTTTTACTCACTTTGGGCTTTGTTTGTTGTTCTCTGCTTTTAGTTTCTTTAAGTATAAAGTTGGACTGTTTATTTGATTTTTATTTTTAAGTATATTTAATTAATTATGCTATTACAGTTTTCCCAATTTTTCTCCCCTTTATCTCCCTTCCACCCTGCACCTCCTATCCTCCAGCATTCCCCCCCCCTCTTAGTTCATGTCTATGGGTCATATAGTTCATGTCTTAGTACATATGATTTCTTTGGCTTCTCTATATCCTACACTATTCTTAACCTCCCCTTGTCTATTTTATGCCTACCAATTATGCTTCTTATTCCCTGTACCTTTTCCCCTCCATTCTCCCCTTCCTCCTCCCCACTGATAAACTCTCCCTGAGATATCCATTTCTGTGATTCTGTTCCTGTTCTACTTGTTTGCTTAGTTTTTGTTTTTGTTTTTATTTTTTAGGTTCAGATGTTTATAGTTGTGGGTATGTTGTCATTTTATTGCTCACTGTTTTTGATTTTCTATTTCTTAGATAAGTCCCTTTAACATTTCATATAATAAGGCCTTGGTGGTAAATGAACTACTTTAACTTGACCTTATCTGGGAAGCACTTTATCTGTCCTTCCATTCTAAATGATAGCTTTGCTGGATAGAGTACTCTTGGATGTAGGTCCTTACCTTTCAACTTTGAATATTTCTTTCCAGCCCCTTCTTGTTTGTAAGGTTTCTTTTGGGAAATCAGCTGATAGTCTTATGGACACTCCTTCATATGTAACTCTCTCCTCTTGCTGCTTTTAAGATTCTCTCCTTCTCTTCAATCTTGGGTAACTTAATTGTAATGTGTCTTGGTGTGTTTCTTCTTGAATACAATTTCTTTTGGTCTCTCTGAGCTACCTGGATGTATATTTCCTTCAGCAGATTGGGGAAGTTTTCCTTCATTAGTTGTTCAAATAAGTTTTCAATTTCTTGCTCTTCCTCTTCTCCTCTGGCACCCCTATGATTCGGATGCTGGAATGTTAAAAGTTGTCCCAGAGTTTCCTGAGCCTCTCCTCATTTTTTTGAATTCTTGTTTCTTCATTCTGTTCTGGTTGGATGTTTGATATGTTCTTTCATTTGAGCCACATTTCTTTGTCTCACTGCACATGTTATTATAAGGGGTGGAGCCTCCGTTATTCACCAGGGAAGGGCAACCTTCTTTGCTGCATTGTGGTGGTCTGTGAGGGAGGGATCAGAGAGGGAACAATGGCGCTAGCTCATTCCACTCCAACCCCACTTCCCATCACTTCTTTTGCTTCAAAAAGTGAATTGTGCCCTTTCAGGTGCTGATTCCCAAGTGGGTGGGTTTGTGTACACTCTAGGATCCTATGGGTCTCTCCAATGAACTCTCCTGTTGGATTTTACAGCTACAGGTTTGGAGTCTTTAGTTGCCTGGCCAGCCAGCCCCTGCCTTGCCTGTGTGGTGGGTCCTTTCCTCCTGCTTCCTGTTTCCATGCCTCTTATTGGTCTGGATGAATGTTTCTTTAACTCCTTGGTTGTGATAGTTCCATGCAGTTTGATTTTTCTGGCAGTTCTGGTTATTTATTGTGTTTGTATTGGTTGTTATCACTTTTTTGGTTGTGTGAGGAAGTGAAGCATTTCTACCTACACCTCCATTTTAGCTGGTACTCCCTGATTTTTATTTGTTTTTTGAGTTAGGCCTGAAGTTACATCTTAGGACTGCTTTCACTGTGTTCCATAGATTTTGGGGTTTTGTGTTTTCATCTTCATATTTCTCAAGGTATCTTTTGATTTATTCCTTGATTCATTGTTAACCAATTCACTGTTTATTTTTTATTTTTTAAATTTTATTTTAATTGTTGTTCAAGTACAGTTTTCTATCTTTTACTCCCATCCCAGCCTACACCCCAGCCCTCCCTACCTCCCTCCCATTTCTACCCCCCCTACTTTTTGTCCATGTGTCCTTTATACTTGTTCCTGTAAACCCTTCCCCTTTCCCCCTGAAATTCCTTTCCTTCTCCCCTCTGGTGACTGTCAGCCTGTTCTCTATTTCAGTGTCTTTGGTTATATTTTGCTTGCTTGTTTGTTTTGTTGTTTAGGTTCCTGTTAAAGATGAGATCATATGGTATTTGTCTTTCACCGCCTGGCTTATTTTGCTTAGCATAATGTTTTCCAGTTCCATCCTAGTGCATTGTTGGTGGGATTGCAGACTGGTACAACCACTATGGAAAACAGTATGGAATTTTCTAAGAAAACTAAAAATGGATCTGCCTTTTGACCCAGCAACTCCACTGCTAGGATTATGTCCTAAGAACCCTGAAACACCAATCCAAAAGAACCCATGTACCCCAATGTTCATAGCAGCACAATTTATAATAGCCAAGTGCTGGAGGCAACCTAGGTGCCCATCAGTGAATGAATGGATCAAATAACAGTGGTACATTTACACAATGGAATTATATGCAGCAGAAAGAAAGAAGGAGCTCCTACCCTTTGCAAAAGCACCAATTCACTGTTTAGCAATGTGTTATTTAACATCCATGTGTGTATTTTATTTTTTTCTTATAATTGCCTTTTTTTTGCCATTCTTGTCACAGAAGATGCTTGATATGATTTTGATCTTCTTAAATTTACTGAGAGTTGTTTTGTGTCCTAATATGTGGTCTATTTTAGAAAATCCGTGCACTTGAAAATAATGTGTATTCTGCTTCTTTTGGGTGAAATTTTATGAAGCTATCAATTAATTTTGCCTCCTCTAGTGTGTCATGCAAGGCCACAGTTTCTTTGTTGATTTTCTGTCTGAAAGATTTATCCATTGATGTCAGCATGGTGTTAATATCCCCTACTATAATAGTATTCCTGTCAATATCTCCCTTTATGTCCATCAAGATTTGCTTTATATATTTAGGTTCTCAGATATTGGGTGAAGAAATGTTTACAAGTGTTATATCTTCTTGTTGGATTGATTTCTTTATCATTATGTAGTATCCTTTTTAGCATATGTTTTAAATTCTGTTTTGTTTAAGTATTACTACCCTAGCTTTTTTAGTGTCCATTTGCATGAAATATCCTTTTCCATCCCTTTATCTTTAGTCTGGGTATATCTTTCATTCTGAGGTGGGTCTCTTGTAGACAGCATATATATGGTTCTTATTCTTTTATCCAAACAAGTGTCCTACACCTTTTGAGTGGAGTATTTCAGCCATGTACATTTACAGTGATTATTTTTAGTTATGCATTTATTGCCATTTATTCTTTATTACTATGTTTCTCCTTTATTTTCTTTTTTCTTCTTAGAGAAGACACTTTCATATTCCTTGTAATACTGGTTTGGTGGTAATGAACCTCTTTAACTCTTTATTGCCTGGGAATCTCTTTATTTTTTCTTCAATTTTAAATGAGCCTTGCTGGGTAAAATATTCTTGGTTGTAGGTCCTTGCTTTTCATCACTTTGACTATTACTTGTCATTCCTTTCTAGTCTGAAATATTGTTTTTTGATAAATCAGTTAACATACCATTGGGAGCTATCTTTTAGGTAACTAACTTTCTCTTTCTTTCTGCCTTTAACATTTTTTTGTCTTATCATTTGCCATTTTGATTACAGTATGACTTGGTGTGGTCCTCTCTTCTTTTGGGACTCTGTACTTCACGGACTCGTGTGACTTTTTCTTTACCATGTTAAGGAAGTTTTCAGTCATTATTTCCTCAAATAGGTCTCAATCCCTTTTTGCCTTTCTTCATTGTTTGCTATCCCTATAATGTGGATGTAGTTATGATTCATGTTTCCCAATTTGTTCCTTAAACTATCCACATTAAAGTTTTTTAGCTGTTCTGATTGGATATTTTCTGTTACATTTTCTTCCAAATTACTGATTCTATCTTCTGCTTTATCTAATCATTGTTGATTTATTCTGTTGTATTTAATTAATTAATTTGTTCACACTATTGAAGGTGTCCCTATTTTTTCTCCTTGGCTCCCCTCCTCCCAGCCCCTGTTCCTCATACTTTTGGTTATTACCACACAGTTGTCTGGGTTTATAGATTATATGTATATATTCTTTGGTCACTTCCCTAAGCTCTTCTGTCCAGTCCCTTGCTCCACCTCTCACCTTTGACAGCCATCAGTCTGTTCCATGTTTCCATACCTTTGTTTCTATTTTGTTTATCAGTTAATTTTGTTCATTAGATTTCACATATAAATAAACCATGGTACTTATCTTTCTCTGACTGCCTTATTTCACTTAACATAATAAACTCCAGTTCCATCCATGCTGTCACTAAAAGTGATATCCTTTGTTTTTTGTGGCAGTAAAGAATTTCATGGTGTAAATATACCACAGCTGTTTTATCCACTCATTTACCAATGGGCATTTGGGCTGTTTCCAGATCTTGGCTATTGTAAATAATGCTGCTGTGAACATAGGGGTGCATAGTTTGTTTTGAATTAGTGTTTCAGGATTCTTAAGGTATACTCCCAGCAGTGTAATTGCTAGGTCAAAAGGCAGCTTCATTTTTAGTTTTTTGAAGAAATTCCATACAGTTTCCACAGTGGCTGCACCAGTCTCCATTCCCACCAATGGTGCACTAGGGTTTCCTTTTCTCCACAGCCTTGGCAGCACTTGCTCTTTGTTGATTTGTATATGATAGCCATTCTGACAGGTGTCAAGTAGTGTTTCATTGTGGTTTTAATTTGCATCTCTCTGATAGCTAGTGATGCTGAGCATCCTTTCATGTGTCTATGGGTCCTCTCTATGTCCTCCTTGGAGAAGTGTCTGTTCAGGTCCTTTGCCCATGTTTTAATTGGATAGTTTATCTTCCTGGAGTGGAGTTGTGTGAGTTCTTTATTTATTTTGGAGATCAAACCCTTTAGCAAGGTATCACTGGCAAATATATTGGTATCACTGGCAAATATATTTTCCATACAGATAGTTCCCTTTTCATTTTGCTGATGTTTTCTTTAGCCATGCAGAAGCTTTTTAATTTGATGTAGTCCCATTTGTTTATTCTTTCCTTCATATCCCTTGCTCTGGGGGAAACATATCAGTGAAAATATTGCTGCATGGAATGTCTGAGATTTTCTTGCCTATGTTCTCCTCCAGTACTTTTATGATGTCACAACTTATATTTAAGTCTTTTATCCATCTTGAATTTATTTTTGTGTATGGTGTAAGTTAGTGATTGAGTTTCATTTTTTTTTCATGTAGCTGTCCAGCTCTCTCAACACCATTTATTGAAGAGGCTATTTTTATTCCATTTTATGCTCCTGCTCCTTTTGTCAAATATTAATTGACCATAGAGACATGGGTTTACTTCTGTGCTCCCTATTCTGTTCCATTGACCTATGCATCTGTTCTTATGCCATTACCAAACTGTTTTGATTACAGTGACCTTGTAATGTAGTTTGATATCAGGTATTGTGATCTCTCCTACTTTGTTCTTCTTTCTCAAAATTGCTAAGGCCTTTTGGGTGCATTTATGGTTCCATATCAGAGACTTTGAAATAAAGAACAAACTGACAGTAACCAGAGGGGAGGGTGGTGGGCAATAAGGGGGGGGCCATTCTTGCATCCCTGGGATGAATCCCAATTGGTCATGGAGTATGATCTTTTTAATGTATTGCTGGATGTGGTTTGCCAATATTTTGTTGAGGATTTTAGCATCTATATTCATCAGCAATATTGGCTTATCATTTTCTTCCTTGTATCTTTATCCAGTTTCGGAATTAAGATGATGCTGGCCTCATAAAAAGTCTTTGTGAGTCTTCCATCTTTTTGGATTTTTTGGAATAGTTTGAGAAGTATAATGGTTAGCTATTCCTTAAATGTTCTGTAAAATTCTCATGTGAAACTGTCCAATATAGGGCTTTCATGTGCCCAGTGTTTTTTTTTTTTTTTTAATTACTGCTTCTAGCTGTTATCCATCTGTCCAAACTTTCTGCTTCTTTTTGATTCACTTTTGGAAGATTATATTTTTCTAGAAATTTGTCCATTTCACTCAGGTTTCCACATTTCTTGCATATAGCTCTTCATAGTAATTTCTTACAATCCTTTGTATTTCTGTGGTATCAGTTGTAATCGCTTCTCTTTCATTTCTGATTGTGTTTATTTGGGTCCTTTCTCTTTTATTTCTTGATGTGTCTGCTTAAAGACTTGTCAATTTTGTTTATCTTTTCAAAGAACCATCTCCTGGATTTAATGACCTTTTGAATTGTGCATTTAGTCTCTATGTCATTTAATTCTGTTTTGATCTTGATTATTTCTTTCCTTCTACTCACTCTGGGCTTTGTTGGTGTCCCACCAGTTCTTGTAGATGTAGGGTTAGGTTGTTTATTTCAAATATTTTTATATTTTTTAGGTAAGCTTATATTGCTCTGAATTTCCCTCTCGGGACTAGCTTTGCTGTGTCCCATTGGTTTTGGACTGTTGTGGGTTCATATTCATTTGTTTCCAAAATTTTTTTGATTTCTTCCTTGGTCTCATCATTAATCCATTCATTGCTTAATAACATGCTATTCAGTCTCCATGAATTTGAATGTTTTTGAGGTTCTTTTTCCTTGAGGGAGGTTTCTAGTTTCAAGCCCTTGTGGTCCAAGAAAATGTTTTATATGATTTTAATTTTCTTGAATTGTGAGGCTTGTTTTGTGTCCTATCATGTAATGTATCTTTGAAAATGTTCCATGTGCATTTGAAAAGGATGTGTATTTTACTTCTTTGGGATGAAACGTTCTGTATATGTCCATTTGATCTAGTAAAGGCCATTTGATCTAGTATGTTGTTCAATGCCACAAAATCCTTGTTGATATTTTGTTTGGAAGAACTGTCCATTGTTGAAAGTGTGGTGTTATAATCCTCTACTATAAGTGTGTTGCTGTCTATATCTTTCTTGAAGTCCTCCAAGATTTTCCTTATATATTTGGGTGTTCCTATGCAGGCAGCAGTTTTTCAATGTTTGCCTTCTTGATGAATTCTTCCCTTGGGTATTATGAAGTGTCCTGTTTCTTTTTTTATGTCCTCTGTTTTGAAGTCTACTTTGTCCATAAAAAGTATTGCTTCCCTGGATTTTTTTTCCTGTCCATTTGCTTGTAATATATTTTCCAACCCTTCACTTTCAGTCTGTGTAGGTATTTTGTTCTGAGGTGGGTCTCTTGTAGGCAGCATATATGTGGGTCATGTTTTTTATCCATTCAGCTACCCTATGTCTTTTGATTGGAGCATTAATCCATTTACATTTAAGGTTATTATTAATAGGTACTTATTCATTGCCATATTTCCCCTTTGTACCTGTGTTCCTCTCTCTTTCACTGTTTTACTTTCCCTTCTTAAAGCAGTCCCCTTACCATCTCTTGCAATGCTTGTTTGGTGGAGGTCTATTCTTTTAGCCTTTTTCTGTCTGGGAAACTCCTTATTTCACCTTCCATTTTAAATGAGACACTTGCTGGGTACAGTAGTCTTGGCTGCAGGCCTTTGCTTTTTATTACTTAGAATATTTCTTGCCATTCCCTTCTGGCTTATTGTGTTTCTGTTGAAAGTCAGCTGCTACCCTTATGGAAGCTCCCTTGTATATTACTTCCTCTTTCTCCCTTGCTGCCTTTAAGATTCTCTCTTTGTCTTTGAATTTTGCCATTTATTTATGATGTATCTTTGAGTTGGCCC
>PVKU01016865.1:0-13205 GCA_004027475.1 Anoura caudifer | reverse complement strand
GTATAGGGTCACCGCTGGGAGGTCCCGTCCCTTCCCTCCCACTCTGGCCCCCTCACAGCAGGAAGCTTCCTGAGGAGAAGAGCTTGACCTTCCTGGGCCAGGTGCTCCACAGCAAAGGAGCTGTGGGGGTGGACCTTCCTTTCCTGGGGGGAGTGGAGAGGGGAGGCACAGGCGGTCTCAGGCTTCCTGGGAGCATGGGATTCCACAGGGCTGAGCGGAGAGATTCTTCAAAGATCCCGGGGAAAGTTTCCTGGGACAGTCGGCTCAGACAAGTACCAGCCCGCCCAGGGTGACTGAACCCACCGGCGGCAGGTGGAGGCCCCCGGGGCTGGCAAGCGCTCTTCCTCCCTCCCGCGTTTCCTGCAGCCCTGCTGCGGCTCCGGCTGCTGATGTCGCCTTCCAGGTGGACCACGCGGCATTTCGGACCATGAGGAGTGAGAGCGCGCTGAGGGCAGCCCGCTGTCTAAGTTCCCCAAACGGGCTGAGGGTGCGGCCAGGCCTGTTGCAGAAGAGGTACCTCGAGCTGCCAAAACACATGAAAAAGAAGCTCAGTCGAATCCTGGTCCGGAAAAATGCGGAGTAGAGCCACCAAGATGCCTCTTTCTGCCCTCAGATCGGCAACAATGAAAGTGGGTGAGGCCGCTGAGTTCTGCGTGGTAAGGGGTCGGGGTCGGGGGGAGGCAGGCTCACCCGCAGTGAGTAGAAACAGTTTTACAGCTTCGGTGGGGGAGCGGGGCGGGGGGGCAGGGGTAGGAATTTGGCAACACATCTTAAAACGTAAGCGAAACAAAACAAAAAACACAGCCTCGTCCAGCGCCCCGCCTCCCGAGATTCCACCTGGGACCCCAGGACGGACGGACAAGGCTATCCATTGACGAGGGGCTTGAAGTGGCCTCGGAGACGACAGGTCCAGTTGTGGACGAGCTGGCAGTTCCCCAAGTGCCCAGGAAGAGCTTCCAGGAGGAGCGCCGGAGGTGGACGCGTGCCCAGTGCCCTACAACGTGACACGCTGTTTAACACGGACACCGACCCGGCCGCTTCCCTCGTGAGCACTTCACGTGTGTGGCCTGTGAGCACGGAGGATCCTTCCGGAAGGTGGCACACCAGACCGCGGGCCGTGGGAGCAGGGACTGGGAAGGGGGAGGTGAGTGTGGGGAGGCTCACCTGGTCCACCGCGGAACCGGGAGAGTCTGCATTGCAGAGGGTGGACTGAAAACACGCACCTGCGTGTTTCGTGTGGGCTCCGGCTGCACATCCGTGACAGCGCGTTTGCTCGTGGACCGTGAGAAGCCAGCAACGCAGAAGAGGGAAGACATCGGTTTAATCTTGGGCGTGTCTGTGGGATTTCTGTGGTTTCCACGATAGGTTTCTTTCTTTTACAGCGTTTGAAACACAGGGAAAGATCAGGTATTAGCAACATTGTCCCCAGCAGCAACCCGGGCAATTAACCCCGTCTGGGGGGTGGAAAGTTCTGGTTTGGGCAGAGCCTTGGAAGAGAGATGAGGGAGCCTCTTCCTCCTGGGGAAACTGGCTGAAAACTGAGCAGGCCAGGGAGTGAGAGGAGCTCTCTGTCACCTTCCCCCTCCCCCGCCCGGTCCAGACTTCAGGCTTCAGGGAGGGTAACACAGTGTTCTTTCCCCTACATCGTTGCTTGGTGCCTGGGCTGTTCTAGGCTTGCTCTGGGCACGGGGGCGGATAGAGCAGTGGATGAGATACACAAGGTCCCATCCTCATGGAGCTCCTGATCTGGGGGGGGGCGGACATTTAACAAAAGTGGATGAACGGGAGAGCCAGCCTTGATGTGTGCAGGAAGGTAGAATGAGCTAGCGACCCAGACAGCAGCACCACATGGTGCCCAGCACATAGGGAGGGGTGGGTGCCCGACCTTGGGGGGAGGGTCCTGTCACCGGGCCAACGTAAAGCTGGGGACAGAGGCTGGCTTTTACCCACCGACCTTGAAAGTGGCGGAGCGGCGGGGGTCATTTGTCCCTGTGTGGAGTCAGAGAACGAAGCCCTCACACCGAAGAGCAGGGCAACCTGGGGGAGAGGCTGTGTGCGTCCCCGGGGGCTACCTCATCCTCTCCGGCCTGACACCGGAAACACACCCTTTTTCTGTAAGTTAGGCTTGTTTTTGAATTGTTTGCCACCAAAGTTGCTGGGGTTGTTATTATTATTACCTCCCTGCTTTTCACTCTGTAATTTTGCTGAAAACCCAAGGGAAGATGTGGCATTTCTGGCCTCCGCTTGCCCAAACCCGGGATCAGCTGGGCAGATACATTTGCTTGAGGAAGTTCTCCCAAAGAGCTGTGTGTCTTTCTGTGTGTGTTTCTGGATGTTGAAAGACGTCGGAGCCCAAGAGCCACAGCCTGTCACCTGACTGGGAAGTCAGCCTGCTAGGCCCCCCTGCAAACCTAGAGGTGCCAGCCAGCTTGACCTGCTGCCTGTCATTCTGAAGGACGTGTGATCACTTGCTCTCGATGCATGCAGGCCCCGCTGGACAGCTCTGCCCACCCTCTGCAGGGGCCCCACACGCACCCTGAGTTCCCTTCGGAGTGGGTAGGGCAGCCAGCCCCCCACAGCCCTGCAGCCCTCTGCCCTGGAGGCTGGGCACAGCCTGGCCCCTTCTCTCTGGCAAGGAGCATTGGTGTCCCAGCCCCCTCTGCCTGAACAGGCACCCCTTCCTTTCTGTGCCCACTGTTCCAAGGAATGCGGGGCCCAAGAAAGGGAACAGAGAGTGCCTTCTGTGGTCTTGAGCTTCACATGCCCCCCAGCCCCGCCCTTGCTCCCTCCATGGCCCATTCCCAGGGCCTTTCCCAGGGTCCAGCTGTCACTGAGTCCTGTTCATGGTCCCCCATTTCTTCCAGGGTCCCTGGGGCTCCCTCTGGAGAATGACACCGAAATGCTGGAGGCTTGTCCAGCCTGCCTGTGACTCCAGGTGGCCTCCTTGACCCCAGAGTGGCATTTTTATTTTTAGTATTTTTTATTTTTTGAAGTCCTCACCCAAGGGTATGCTTTCTATTGATTTGAAAGAGAGGAAGGGTGGGAGGCAAGGAGAGAGGGAGGGAGAAAAAGAAACATCGATTGCATGCCTCCCATACTTGCAATGACCAGGGATTGAACCCGAAACTTACATATGTGCCCTGACCCAGAATCAAACCTGCAACCTTTCCGTGCACAGGATGACCCTCCAACTGACTGAGCCACCCAGCCAGGGCTGGAGCAGTATTTTTAAACAGGAGGAGCTTAGGTCTAGTTGGAGAGGGCTGGGGGTACCTAGGAGATCTGACCGGAAGCCACACTGGGGCAAGGTCGAGCATCAATTGTCCACATCAAAGAAAGGCAGCCCCCAGCAACGGCGGTGTCATTTCATGTGTGTTGGGGCAGATGGGTAGATGCTGTATTGTTTTCAGCTTGTATGAAATCTTTTGTCATTAGCCCTGGCTGGTGTAACTCAGTGGATTGAGCGTGGGCTGTGAACCAAACAGTCAACCAAACTGTGAACGGTTCGATTCCCAGTCAGGGCACGTGCCTGGGTTGCGGGCCAGGTCCCCAGTGGAGTCCACATGAGAGGCAACCACACATGGATGTTTCTCTCCCTCTCTTTCTCCCTCCCTTCCCCTCTCTAGAAATAAATAAATGAAATCTGAAGGTGTGCAAAAGCTTGTCCTTCCCCAGGCCCAGGGGACAGGGTTCCTGGGAATGCCATGGGGGCTCACAGGGGGCCGTGGGAGTCGGGGAGTCTGTCTGTGGGTCTCTTGACTTCCTGAAGGTGGGCTGGGGTCCTCAGGGAGGCAGTGTCCCCATGGCCTGGTGGGGAGCTTGGGTGGGGCTCCATGCACCGCTGCAGCCTGGCCACCTGGCCCCACCCCAGTTCCCTGGCCATGCTGGGGGGCCGCTGGGGGTGTCAGTGGGGGAGCTGATCAACATGGGGCACTGGGTGGGGCTCCTCCTTCCCCGTGCACCTCCCTTGCCTTGGGCAGGCAGAGAGGGGGCCTGGGCTCTTCAGAGGGTGCAATCCCACTGGGAAACATAATTACTATTCTTAAGCAACTTTTTGACATTTAAACAGTGAGGACACACGGAGAATGCACCTCTTTGCAAGGCTGTGTCCTTGGGGCCCAGCTGGGCTCTCCTACCTCCTGGCCTTACCACCCGGCCTGCCTTGCTCTGGAGATGCCTGAGTTTGTGACTCCGGCGGGCCCCTCCCCGGAGAACTGGGGAGTGGGCGGTCGTGTGCTGGGTAGACCGCCCCACCCCCACATCTGCGCCCTTACCCCTTTGACTGGGAGCAGGCCAGGGGGCCTCCTTCCTCGCCCAGCTGGGTCCTCAGCACCTGGCCCGGTGCCTGGCACAGAGTGGATTCAGAGAAATATTTGCTGGGCGAAGAAAACAAATCATTACATTTACAGATAGGAGAAGGCAACTTTTGTGGGCGCTATCCTCCGTGCTCTATGTACTGGCTCAGAACCCAATATGAGTAGCTGCCAGCGCACCCCCATTTCACGAATGAGGAAACAGAGGCGCTGAGAAATGAAATAAACCACCAGGAGGCCCGGGAGCTGGGAGGACCAAGCAGCTGATCTGCTTTCGAGCCTTAACCTCTTACAAAAAAAACGGCACCCCCACCCCGCCCAGCAACCTTGGGATATTCAGACTCCTTGGCTCTCCCCACCCCCAACCCCGGATGTTTCTTTGCTACCTGCTCTTGGAGTTGGGAGCTTTGCCTTCAAGGGTCAGCCCTGCCATTCGTTGGCAACGTGACCTTGGGCAAGTTCGTTGCTCCCTAGAACTCAGCTGCCCCATCTTCCCAGCCAGGTGGCTGGATTAGGTGATCCCAGGGCCCTTGCAGGTCTAAAGCCCCGAATCCCGCCACTGCTCCCTGGGCGGGGGGCCTGAATTTCCCTTTTCTGCCTTTGACAAACAGGCACTCCGGGAGTCCTTGGCTTGGCCGGAGGGCGGCTCGCTCTCCGGGCAGGAGAAGGTTTGGAGTGCTGGCAGAAACTTCCCGAACCCTCCCCTCGCTCCTGCTGTGGCCTTGGCTCTGAGCAGGGGCTCAGGGCCTCTCCCAGTGGGTGCCGGAGGCTGGAGCCGCCTTTGTCCGCCGCAGGAGGCCAGCCAGGTGGCTGCGGCTGCAACGGGCCCCTGCCTGGGCCTGGGAGATGATTTTTTTTTTCCCTGCGTGTTGCAGCTGGGACCGTTTATAATAGGGGGAAAAAAAAGAGAGAATGACCAGGCCAGCCGGCTGGAAAATAAAGAGACTTTACAAGAAAAGGGCTAGGCTGTTCTTCTCCTGTGGAGGCTTTGGTTAAGCAGAAAGTTTTAGTTCCCCTTCTGAAAGGCATTTGGGCTTTTGAAGTCCCCTGCGGGAGCTCCCTCCGGGCCCTGGGAAGCCAGGCCCTGGCACGTCCGATGTGCACAGCCAGGGTGGGGCCAGGCACTCGGATGAGGCGGCAGCAGGCCCTGGGAAGCAGGGGCCAGGCCGGGTCCCCTGGGGGTCCTGGCCCGGCCCCTCCACTCCCAGCCCAGGCAGCCCTGCCTCTCTTCCTTCGGTGGCCTGCACGGGCACTACCTCCGCTCCCTGGGGCTCTGGCTGCTGGCCTGCTGCTTGTTTGGCCGAGGGTAGGGGTCCGCCTGGATCCGCTTCTTCAGTCGGTCGGAGAACCAGAGAGACGTCACAAAGTGGAGACTGAGGCAGAGAGCAGGCTGGCCTGAGGCCCCCGAGGGAGCCGAAGCCGAGGGAACGGCTGCTGTGTGTGCTTTGCCTAGAAATATTCACGGCAGCTAACACACATTGAGCGCTGACAGAGTGGAAGGGCCCAGTTCTTGGATCCAGGGAACCGGGAGATGAAAAAAGGAAGACTGCACCCTCTCGGGGAAGCTGCCTTCCCAGCTCTGTCCCACTGCCCGAGCTAGCTCTGGTCTTTGCAGACGAGCCGCCCTCCTTGCCCGCCCATCCCTCAGCGGGGCCACAGCCGTACCTACCCCCGAAGGGCCACCCGCAAAACGCCACGTTTGCCCAGCGCCTGCCGGGCGCAGAGTGCCGGGGCCAGGCCTGTGGCAGCATCATCCATCCATTTGTACCCTCAGAGCAGGTCAACAGCGATGTCACCTCATTGCCGACACCCTACCCCCCCCTGTGGCATTGGTGCTATTCTCCTCATTTTATAAATGAGGAGGCTTCGTCCTGGGGTTTGAATCCAGGCCCCTCTGGTTTGAGAGGCTGAGCCCTTTGCAACCGACATCGGCCTCTGTGCTGGGAGGGGACCTGTCTGTCCAGAGCCTGCCCCTGGCTTCTCTGGGTGGTGATTGGTTTACTTCTCCGGTCACCACGATTTGCTGGGCAGGAAGTGGTTGCCCTCATGGGGTATGGTTATGCACATGAATCTAGGGCTCTGCCCCGAAATAGCCCCCACCTTGTTGGGTGGGCAGAGAGTTTTACCAGTCGGCCTCTGTGATCTGCCAGAAACCCTTCAAGAAAAGGTGGGCTGCAGGTGTCTCTGGCATGTCCTCTGTGTGCTCTCCCCATGCCACCTCTAGGTTCTGAGCACCTGAGGGCGCTGGGGATGTCGTGGGGAGCCTGGTGGACCCCACCCGTGACCCCGCTTCCCTCTTCCTGCCCATGGGCATCGGGCCCCCAATTACATGTGCCCAGCCCAGGGGCCACGCCTGCAGACACTCCTCTGAAATCCCCACGGCGTTTCTCTTAGGCTCGGGCACCTCCTGGGTTCTTTTCCGGATGGTGGGGTTAGGGAGGGAACAGTGCCCAGGAGACAACCCAACAGCAGATTTTTTTTTTTTTTTCCTTGCAAAATGCTCTAAGAGTGTTCGGTCCTGCACACACTCGGGTCCTTTCTGGTAAGTGATTACGGTCACAAAAGAGGCTGGAGGTGGGCGTGGGTTTACTCCTCCCCACAAGCTCTCTAGCAGGTGACAGGGAGGCGAGGCCCTGAGCCAGTGCTCATACGCACGCTGGCAGCTATTAAAGCGGGATTCCTCAAGGATGACGCAGGTGGGCAACCAGTTCCGTGAGCTGAACCAAGCACCCTGTCCCTTAGTGTCGCCTCACCACTGCCGGTGTGGGAGGTGCACTCCGGACAAACTGCGCCACACTCCCGGGGAGGGTCCCGCGTCCTCGGCTGGGCACCGTGCGTCGGAAGTCCCATCTAATGGCTGGGCACAGGACCCCTGAGGGGTCCACCTGGATTTACCTTCCCCAACAACGTGGGGAGTGTCTCAAGACCGTTCCGCTAAACCACACCTCGAGTGTCTTTAATTCCACCAATGAGAGCCCACTCCCTAATCAGTCCCGCTTTCTGATGTCCTGTTTGCTAATTGGCAAAACGCTGGCAGCCGACTGAGCTGCTGCCGGCGGAAGGCCAGGTGGGCAGTTGTGGGGTGTGCCCTGCCTGACACGGCTGCTTAGCGAGTGAGCCTAGAAAACGGGCACCCACCCTGTTCCTGGCCGTAGTTAAGAGTTTTGGGGGAGTCAAAAGTTACAGCGCAGGTTTTCGACTTCACGGGGTGGGGTGTCGGCTTCTCTAATCCCTGTGTTATTTAAGAGCCAATTGTATCCTCCCGTTTTTCTCTTTCAAAGTGAATCACGGTCACCGTGGAAGAGGCATCTGAAGCGAACAAAGCCACAAGCGAACCCGAGTCGAGCACCGCACACCCTGGGCTGCTAGCGTGGCCTGGGCAGGGGCGCTCTGGGCCCCGAGTTTCAAGCTTCCTGAGGGTGTGAGTCCACCGGGACCCTCCGGCCGAGCTGGTTTCTTTGCTGCTTTGTGGGTGTTCCCTGCAAAGACTGCTGACGCTTGAAGAATTAAATAATTATAATAATGATGATAAAGTAGAAACGGCTTTCCCAGCTGAACAGAAACTGGAGAAGCCAGGGAGGTTCCCACACCGCCTTATTGTTTTTGGCCCTGGAATCCCACAGCTCCAGGGGGGTGGGTGTCTGGGCCCACTGCTGGCCTCTTTGAGCTGGGGTCTTGGTTGGGGGCCACTGGGGACCCTTGGGGAATTTCATCGGTGGGGATCGCCCGTCCCGAACACCAGGCTGGGAAGGAAGGGAGGGAAGGGGCTCTCTTCTGTCTTGCCTGACTCTATTCTGCAACTCCAGAGGCCTCGAGACCAAGCCCCGTGGGAGGGACCTGCCATGCCGCAGACGCTGGTGAGGCTGCTGGTTCACGGTGCCTGGCTGTCCCCCGACGAGTTCAACCAGAGGACCTAGCCCTCGCTTCCTGGGTGACCCCAGAACACACGGGCCCCGGGAAACCGGGGTTCCACGAAGAGCTGGACCCGAAAATAAAAACACAAAAGAGAAAAAGAAACCATCAAGTCCCCTCGAACCCAGAGCCTTCTCCGCAGACCTAACGCCGCTAGAAAGGTCTGGGAGAGACGGGGCATGTCCGTCTTAAGGAGCAGCAGCGGAAGGCAGGGCCTGTCAGGGCAAGCAGGGAATTTTCGGTCGTGAGACCGGCATCTCCCTCCAGAAACGCGCTGGACCTTGGCGGGTGGTGAAGGGGAGAGACAGGCAGGGAAGAACGCGGAGGGCTTTGTCTGGGGCGGGCACGCAGCACGTGCTAGCGTGACGTCCTCCAGAGCACCCCACGTGAGCGGTGCTGTCACTGTCCCCACTTTGCAGGTGAGAAAATGGAGGCCCACAGGGTCCCTTCGCTCGAGGTTTCCTCCAGCCCGGCCATGAGCGGGGGGCCTGACTGGAAGATGGATCCCACCGGCTCCTACGCCTGGCGGTGGCTGCCCCGTTGGCCCTTTGCTCTAGGCTGGATCCACTTCCCCTCTGCATCCCCCAGCTCCTTCCGTGACCTCGAGCCCTTCACACACACCGCCCCCTCTGCCGGGCGCCCGGCTCCCTCCTCGCTCCGCAGGCCTTCGGCCAGACCCCCGCCGAGAGCCCTCTGTGCTTGGGCCTCGCTCACGCCAGGCTTTTCCTGGACAAGTGCAATTGAATAATTATTTATGCGGCCCTTTATTCAAAGGCAGCCTCCCCACGGGAGAGCAAGCCCCAGCAGGGAGGGTCTGGGGTCCCCGTCCACTATGGCCCACGGTGGGCACGTAGTGGATACATGGGTGTTGAATAAACACATGAATTTGAAGAAGGAACTTCTTTCCTGGGGGAGGACTGGGGGGGGTTGGTCTTCCCTCCCCAGGATGACCATTCCCTGTACTTGGAGGCGTTTCCCCTGGGAGAGAGTGGGACTTTCAAGGAATGAAACAGCACGCAGGAAGTACCGTGTGCTCGCGCATGGGTGTGTGTGCGTGGACGGGGAGAAGGCGGTCATTTGGTCACTCCCGGCCGGGGGCCCCTGGACCTGCCCTGGGGACTCTTCAGGGATACTAGTTGGGAGGCTGGCAAAGGAACTCTATTTTGTTTCACTCCGTGGTCCTTCCTGGTTTCTGGCGTCCCTCCCGCTCTCGGTGACGCCGGCTTCTCTTTGCAGCTCAAGGCCAAAGGCTCACTTGCTGTGTGGGGCTGCAGGGTTCGCACCAAGCAGAACTGGGTGGGGGAAGGCAGCGCCTCGGGCGAGAGGGGCCCCCTCCTTCAGCAAAGTTCGGGCTTGGAAGGATGGCTCCCCTTCACGTGAGTGGGGTCTTGTTTTCAAAAACATCCGCTCGTGATTTCTCTTGCATGGACGCTGGTGGCTTCTCACGGTTGACTAAGGGTTCCCCCAGCCGCTCCTCTGGGGAGGGCAGCTGAAGAAGAGGGTGCGGGGCCTTCCTTGCAGGGGAGGGACCCAGCCCCCTGGGTGCCCTGCTGGCGGCCAGCACCTGAGGTAAAAGGTGCCACCTGGAAAATGACCTTTTTCTGGTCCCCGCTCACCAGGGCGGTGAGAAGCAAGGCCCCGGCAGCAGGCCTGCCCTCAGCCAGTGCCCCGAGACCCTTTCAAGAAGGAACTACTGGCTTTTTGCTGCTCTGGAATTTTCCTTAAAATAGCATTTTTTTTCCCCCCTGGAAGGAGTTAAAAAACAAAATTAGCTGCAGAGAAAGCTGCTGTGAGGTGGGGACCAGGTGGAGCTTCCTCAGCACCCAGGCTGCCACGGAGCTGGGAGACAGCAGCCAGGTCCTGGGAGTGGGGTGCCCAGCAGTGAGCGAATGTGGGTGACTGGCGCGCAAAGGGGCCAAAACACAGTGCTCTCCTCCAGGACGCCCAGGCTTTGTGGATGGGTTGGGGATAGGCTGCGGTGAGGCCGAGGCCCGCCTCATCCTGTTACCCCAACCCCTGGCCTCTGGGGCCTTCTACAGTTCCCTGGGGGTGGAGAAAGGCCAGCGCTGCGGGTCTCCCCGCCCGGTGACCCCTCCTTTCCTCCAGCTCGCCCCTACACCCCTTCCCCACCAAACTCCTTTTGTCCGCTCTCCTGGCTCCAGGCTCCCGGCTGGGCAGGATCCGAAGTCTCCGGCCCCCCAGAGGGTTCGGGCGGGCCAGCTGGGGGCTGTTCTCCACCCCCTCCCCCTAGGACCAGCAGCCCGCGGCGGGGGCACCCCGGAGCCGAGGCCAATCGCCCCCTCCCCCAGCGTGTGCCATCTGCCGCCTGTCAGCCTCTCTCCGCGGGCCTCGATCCCAGGCGCCGGCGGGGGTGGGGGAGTAGCAGATTCAGCCCCTCCTTCCTGGCTCCTTCCCAGGCGCCTCGCGGCCTCTGCCCTCGCTTTGGCCCTCGGCACCCCCTCTCCGTCTAACTCCGGCCGTCCGGGAGCTGCAGGGGGCGGCTCCCACTTCCCTCCGGGAAGCCTGAGATGTCGGCCACTCTCAGACGGAAGAGCTGGGGAGGGCGGTGACCCGGGGCGGGGGGTAGGGGGGTGACAGCCTAAACTGGGGAGGGGGTCCCAGCTAGGGGACATCTCTGTCCTGGTCCTGGCCCCTCTGGGGATGCTCGCGCTCTCCCGGTGTCAAGGTGTTCTCCTCCCCCACCCCCAGCCGCCCTCGTTCTCTAGCCGCGGGGATGCAGGGTGACATCTACCCCAGAAATCAACTCAGCTCCGAGGAGGAGCCCGCCGGCCCAGACAGGGGAGCGGGGTCGGGTGGGACCGCGGGCCGGGCTGGGGGCAAGCAGGCTGGGGAACGGTGGGGCGCAGGCGCCCGGCTTGGGGCGGGCGCCGCTGCCCGGCCGGCCCGGCGCGGCTCTCGGCGGGCAGCGGGTTTTTCTGTGAAAGGTTGCCCTGGGTAACTAGTCTCCTAGGGGGCACAACCCTCCCCTCTCCAACTGGCAACTTATCGATCTGCGAGATTGATAACTCCTAGTGCCGCGCCGCGCACCCTCTCGGCTCTCCCAGCTCTGGGGCCAGTCGGCCCAAGGTGGCGCCACTCGCTCGGGGTGGGGGTGGGGAGGGGGCGATGGTGGGGCCAACCCCCCACCCTGGACCTGCTGGCCTGCAGCTGGTGGGGGAGGGGAGGCTGTAAAGGATCGGTGTAGGTGAGCCTCCTGGGACCCACTTTTTCCCCGAGCCCTTCTGTGGCCTGGTCGGAGATCGAAGCCCCAACTGGTCTAGAGCTGCAGGGACACAAGGCGCCCCCTGGTGGCTGGGGCAAAACTTTGTGACAAGTCGGAGCGGTTTCTTTCACCAGCAGCCGAGCGAGACAGTGCTACCGTCTGTCAGGTTTTGGGGTTGATAGTCTTTTATAGTTCGAAGAAATGCGCAAGCAGACGCAGGAACGCTACAAATGCGGGGTTGGGGGGAACAGAGCCCAATGGCTTACGAGTCTGTGGATATGGGGCCCCGCAGGTCCTCAGACACTAACCCGTGGGCAAAACCCGAGAGCGAAAAGCCCGTCCAGGGACAGATAACTCTTGTTCGTAAGGCTTAATTTTCGAAGGTGGCAATGCTGGGGCATTTACCCCAGTTTGGGCTCCCCCACCTTTCCCTCACTTTTTGCAGTTTGTGATGCTGATGCATCTGAGCGAGTCTGACAGCACGCGTGGGCCCCGTGTCTGCTTCCTTCTCCCGCCCCCGCTGCTGCCAGCGCCCGAGTCAGCGCCCCGCGCTCCGGTGCGGTGTCCGCGCCCGCGCCGTGCCTGCCGCCGCTGCCGCCGCGGTCCGGGTTTTGCGGGCGGCCGGAGCTGTATTTCCAGCGCTGTCCATCGCTCGGTGCTGTTGGCCCTCTCTCCGTCTGATCCGAGCCGGAGCAGTGCGGGGCGCCCCACGGGATCAGAGCGCTCCCCCGCCGGGACTCCGCTCCTCACATCCTCCTGCTGGGACCCGGCTACATTTCCAGCCAAGCCTGGCTTTATTATGTGTCTCTGCAGTGCAGCCCCAGCAGCCGGATCGGGAGGAGGAGAGCCAGCGACCACAAAGAAGACAGGAGCGCAAGGGAGGCTGGCGGGCGGGCCGGCGCCGGCTGGAGCGCGGAGGAGCCGGGGCGCAGCCGCCACCGCCGCTGCCCGGGAGGACGGGAGCCCAGCCGCCGCCTGCTCGTCCTACTCCTCCGCCGCCGCCTCCCCCCTCTCGGAGCCCCTGGCCCATGGAGGCAGCTAGCGGGGCCGGCGACTCGGCACCGGCCTGGGGATCGGCTGCGCGCCGCGCGCTGAACGCTGCAGCCCGAGGGCAGGCAGCCGGGGCCCGGCGCACGGGCTGAGCGATGCCCGGGGCACGGGCGCGCCTGCCTGCTGCCGCCTGAGCGCCCCCGCGCGCCCCTTCCTCCTCCGGGGGGCCGGCGCCGGACCTAGCAGAGAGCCAGAGAAGGGGGCGTGAGCCAGGGGCCCCCCGACCTGCGGCTTCTGAGCCGCTGAGGCCGTTTCGAGACCCCCAAGTAGGCTGAGTTGAGGGACCCCCCTCCCCATCCATCATAATCTCCAAACCAGGCGTTTGGACATTTTTTAGCCGTTAATATTTATTATTATTATTATTTTTTTGTGTGCGGCAGGGAATAATTTGAAGGCTTCCCCCCCCGGGGGGTACTGAGCTTCCGTGCTCCGGACCGCCTCCCGGTCTCCTCCCCCCCTGAGACCCCCTCGGCTCCAGCCCCGTCCCCCCTTCTCAGATGGGTTCATTGTGAGCTCCGCACCGGGCTGCGTGGCCGGACGCCTGCAAACTTTGCACAAAAATCCGGCAAGGGGCGGAGGAGAAGGAGGAGGAGGGTGCGGGTGGCGGCGGGGTGGGGGAGGGAAGGAGGGGGCCGCAGGGGCCTGGGGCCGGCGGGGGGTGGGGAGGGGGAGGGGGGCGGCTTTTTTTTTTTTTTTTTTTTTTTTTT
>PVKU01016864.1:0-13199 GCA_004027475.1 Anoura caudifer | reverse complement strand
TGGGAGGATACGGGAGTGCTGGCAGGTGTAGCCAATTTGAGAGGAGTCCAAAATGAGGGCACAGAGGAAGATTGGCATGGGGATTTAAACCCTGACACGGCAGCCATGAAGAGAGAGCCATGCAGCTTTGGCCAGAGTGGGAACCCCACAGCCCTGTGAGGGGGAATCACCATGCAGCTTTAGCGGAGAACAGCCGCTCGCCTTTGGCAGAGTGGAGACCCTCCCCTCCCCGCAGCTTTGCCAGGGACAACCACACAGTTTTGGCAGGAGTGGAGGAGACCTCCCTGCAGCCTTGGTGAAGAGAGAACCACGCAGCTGCCAGGAGCCTGAATCAGGGACTTCTACTTCTCTTCCTGAGATACTGTACCCCAAATTAGGGCAGAGGGAGAAGGAAGCACTGTGGGCATCTGTGGGTATCCAAAAGGACTTTGATACTTTAATGAAGACGTTAGGTCACTACTTTAAGTCTGTATAGCTTTAAATAAACATTTCCTTTCCTTTTCACAGATCTCTGGCATTGAGAGGCATCTTTCCTATGGCAACGGACAATCAAACCTAGGGGCGGGTCCTTTCAGTAATAGTATATCGTCGTACCCCTGCTTGCCTTGGTCCCTTGTTCTGTAATACCTCCACTTGCCCTACACCATATGATTTCATGTATATGTGGAATCTAATTAATAAAATGAACTAACAAGAAAAATAGAAACAGACTCATCAAGAGCTCACTGTCAGCTTTGAGGGGCAGGCTGACAGCTAGTAGGGGACAGGGGTGTAAGGATTGGGCAAAAAAGAAAAAAAATTTCATGGACACAGGCAACAGTATGGTGATTGCTGGGGATAGGGAGATGAATAGTGATGGATTGAGTAAATGTATTACATTCTGAACTGTATGGTTATCAATTGGGTGGGAACAGAATCCAAAGTGCCATTCTGGCAATAGTACATTAATGGATTTATTCGAAAGCACAAAATCTCGCAGCAATTTAGCAATAATAATTTTAAATTGGGCCTTTATTTTATCGTTTGACATTTTCAAAGCTCTTGTCTTTAGGTTACACCTTATATATTGAGAGCTAACTTAATATGTGGGGGCCCATGAGATTTACTTCTGATGAAGAAGACTTCACATTTATCCTAATAGAAAAAGCTAGAACTATCACCTCTAAATAAATAAGCAATGGAAAATGAACACAATGATCTTTGTGATTTAGACATATGTATGATCTAATTATCTTCTATTTGCATTTGCTTACTCTCTTACTCTTTGCTTCTCAACTTGAGCATTTGCGTGGCAAACCTTCAAAGCATTAATTTACATGCAATTCAGAGCTGACACCTGAATTCTGGACCATACCAAAGGCAAAGCTCCTAGGTTAGGATTTTCTTGTTGGTATTCCTTACTAAGGGTTGTGAAATGTACCATGATGATCGTTCCAATGGAGTGATGGTTACGGGTATATTCCCTTTTCTTGTTTGTTTCCATTGGGGTGTCCAAGAACCTTGTTTTAAAACAGCAGAGATGAGCCAGGTTCAACAGCCGACTGCGCACTTACTGCTGTCATTGTCATGAGCACGTCCGACTGACGATATACACACAGGACAGCTGCTTCTCGACAGTGAGTTATTGAAATGCCTCATGATGAAGACAGGCAAAAAAGATAACACCGCTGCATGTAACAAGGCTTCAGTTGCAACACCGACAGCCTTTGTCATCAGACCTTTCCCCGCCCAACAATTTTTCCATAACTTTGATTGCAATTGCACTATTCTATCCTAGGTACATTCTTCGTGAGCGGTTATCAACCCCTTCATTTTAACAAGAGTAACGTGAGTGTCATGGCCTCCACTCACACATCTGTTGGTGTATGTGCATATGTGCGGCTCAATGACTTTGCAAGCCTTACTGTATTTTATTCTTGAAAGATGGGATGAGAATGTTTGCCTTTACTTCCTCAGAGCTCTTGCTTCCACCTAAATCGGTGAGTGTCTTAACAGTTGAGGCTGTTCATTATGAACACATGCATGTTAAATTAGTTTTCAAACTGAATTCAGGAATCACCCAATGATGAGCGTAGTCAATGAAAGCACAGTAAAACAGGCTGCCAACTACAGGAGTCGTTGCTTACTGAGACTTTTCTTCACACATCTTAACACACATAAACAGAGTTGGTTTACCCATTTATCACGTTAACGGCAAGGGCACTACATAGTAAGTGCTATATGTCATTTCTATACCTTGCACATTGGTAGAATTTGCTTTGTTACACAACTGCAATAGTTTCTCTGTTTTCTCCCTAAAGCAAATGTACTGCACTCCCTCCAATGCCAGATGGAAAAGCAATTATCCCTAAAAAAATGCAGCGGTCGCTAAAGGAATACTACCTTCACAGACACTCCGTCTTAGTCCCGCCTAGAGGAGCACACCTAGAGGCAAAAGCCAAGTACAGTATTTTCCTGTCTAGTTTGTCATCTGACTGCAAAGAAGAAAATTTATGGTGAGAAGGGAGTGAGGAGTGAGTTTCCGGTTAGTTTAGCAGGTAGGATTGAAGTTCAAATGTCATGTCATTGACTAGGAATTACAGTTACCAGACTAGCTCTCACTTTAGGCTGTATTTGATTAGAATGTAGAGATTAAATGTTCCTATTCTGTTTCAGGACAATTTGAAGCATGGACTGTGGTTAAAGACTAAGTGATTTTTGCCTGAATTTTGTGTCTTGACTAGAGCTACTTAATGTATGTAAATAAATAAATGTATCATTCATTTAACATGCCTCTCTATACCTTTTGCATACCCAGCATTATTCTAGATATCTGGGACTCAGTAGTAATCAAAAGGAAAAAATAATCTCTGCTTTCACAGAATTTAATTCAGTTCGTGGAAGAAAAGGGGCCACATGCAAACCCTGACAAGCTCAGGGGAGGCCTGTGTGGCAGCCTTACAAACTCAGAAACCTAAAGTAACCATATAGGATGATCTGAAGTTAAAAGGTTCTAACTAGAAGCAGTTCAAAGTGGGTAGTCATGTCCTAAGCTGGTATTTTGCCCTAACCGAGGTCAGTCTTTACCCTAACCGAGCCTACCTGTTGTCTTTCCGAATCTAAGGTAACAAACCTTTGGAATGCCAACTTTCCTTTTTTCCAGAAAAGCACTACACAATTACACAATGGTGGGGGGACACAAATCCCTTCATTGTTACTGTTATCATGCTCATTGTGGACTATTAACTACTGTGTACCCACCTGTGTAAAAGTGTCCATCATTTAAATTTTTATCCAATCCACCCCCACAATTTTGCTCTCTCCCACCTCCCTAATATACAAAATAAGGTGTTGAACTTCCATTCTCTGGAGCACGTCTCAAATTGAGATTTTGCTTCCTGGCAATTGTCATCACTTTGGCTCAGATAAACTCACACACACACACACACACACACACACACACACACACACAACAACAACTCTCTACTGGTCTGAATGTTTCCTACATTGACAAGTTAATAAGGATGGGCCATCTAAAACAAGTAAAATCAGGCTGTAGGGGACATCAATGACTGCTGTGGTTGGAATTAAACAGGGAAAGGGGTGCTGGGTAGTAAGTAGTAGAGGCTGCGATTTTAAACAGGGATGCACAGAAGGTCCGTTGAGAAATTCCATGTATGTGGAGACCTGAAGGAGGTAAGAAAGTGAGATAAGGGATTCATCAAAAGAGGAAACAGCAAATTAAATGTCCTTGAAGTCATAGCATTGGCGTGTTTCAGAAACAGCAGAGAGGCCAATGATTATAAAAAAAAATATGGAAAGACTACATTATACATGAGATATGAATTCGAAGAATTAACAAGGAAACAATGTTGAGCATTACCAGCCACTGAGATGATTCTGACTTTAAGCTGGAAAACCATTAGAGGATTTTGCCAAAAACTGTGACATGATCTGACTCACATTTGAAAGGAATGACGTTGGCTACCATGCCAAGGTTAGACTGATGAGCCCTGAAGCACGGTATTAAAAGAGAGAGTGAAAGAGAGAGAGAGAAAGAGATGACAGACCTAAAATGGATTCACTTGTGCTGAGCTCAAATCACCAAACCAAGATTTAATACCTAACTTAAATGTATTGTCTACCTTCTCCAGAACTATATTCTTAACTGGTGAGTCTGGAACTTTCTGGACAGCAGTGGTAAGATACTTTGCTTTACAGACTCCTTCCATCCCCCTCAGAAAAACGCGCTAACCCAAATTTTCCCTTGTCCCACTCTCTGTCTGTAGAACCCATTCTTTCGTTCCGTGTAGCAGCTCAGAGCTCCTTTCTAGTTGCTAAATGAAACGCTGCTTGATGCGAGTCATTAAATAAAGTCAATTTGCTCTTTAAATTTTCTCCGTTGATTTTTTTTTTAACAAGAAATATAAGGAAGCGGTGTGTTTCTGTCACCGGGATGAGAGATGGTGGCAGCTCGCACCAGGGGATGGCCTGGTGGTGGTGAGCAGCGCTGAGTTCTGAAAGTCATCAGGATGCCTATTTTCATAGAGTTGGCAAATGCCTGTGACCATAAGGAGCAGAAATTAGCCAACAAGAAGACAGGGTATAGAGGGCAGAATTGCTGAAGAGGCATTCTTGAGTATGAGAGGAGGCAGAGCCTAACGCACCAAAGGCTTTGACCTTGGTAAGACCCAAGATGTCAGCGAGAGACCAATGTCTGCCACAGATGCTGCTCTGTGATGGGGCCTGTGGAGTCGGTTCTCTATTTCTTCTCTTTTTCTTGGAGAATCAAACAAAAAATTTCAACAGATATGACTTAGCAAGTAAGGGTTTCCAGGCAGTTCGCTCTCATTTAAGGTTAAGGGGCATGAGTTTAACAACCATGTCACATCTCCAGCCACATTTACTTCGGTGGGACATGGGATAGGTTTATAGCTGGGTTTATACTGGGTTATATTTTAGTCCAAAAATTGGTGCCAAAGCTTACAAAACATACGGCTCAAATCTAGGTCATAATGAATTACTTCACTGGGTGCTATCTCCAGTGCCTCTAGGACACCTGATTAAAACTACATTTTCAGGTTTCGGTGAAATTTAATTAAGGCTCAAGGCATAATTTAAAGTTCTTTTTTAAAGAAGAGTTTATTTATTACATCACATTGAACACTTAATTATTAATATATTTTGTTATATATACAGATTATGATTTCAGTGCAATAATCTCACTTAGTATGTTTAAATGTATAATAGTTATAGCATCAAATTTCTTAAATTTATCATTAAAAATCCCACTATTATACTTAGTATTTTACTGCCTAAAGTTAGTAAATTTATTATACAAATAAGAAATAATATATAAATTTTAAAATTCTATGTTATGATTTTATTTGTTAGAAAATTATTTTGTATAATGATGCTAACCTCCCAGAAAAAAAGTATTGATATGCCATACATGACTTGTTATACATATATAATATATATGTTGTAAATAAAATAATATATAGGGTAAAGTTTCCCTGGAGTTATTTTGAAAACAGTCTCAGGGACCCTTAAGTCCCCTCTAGCCTATCACCACTCTCAAATTTGGCATTTAACTGCAAGCTTTCTGAAAATGGCAGAGGTAAATTAATTAAGATTTATTAAGAAAGAAGCATTATGCTAAGTGAAATAAGCCAGGTGGTGAAAGACGAATACCATCTGATCTCACCTATAAGTGGAACCTAATCAATAAATCAAACAAATGAGCAAAATAGAACCAGAGATATAGAAATAAAGAACAGACAGTAACCAGAGGTGATGGGACAGAGGGATACTGGGGGTAAGAAAGGGAAGGGCCATCAAGGAACATGTATGAAGGAAGGACCCATGGACAAAGATAATGGGGAGGGGATAAGGGAATAGAGGTGGTGGGGGTGGACAGGGTGGAGGAGAGTAATGGGGGGGAAATGGGGACAACTATAATCGAACAACAATAAAAAAAGATTTGAAAAAATAAAATAAAATAAAATTAAAAAAGGGAGGAAGTCACCCAATTACTTATCCTTCAATATCATGAGCCCAGTCTTAGACAAGATAGTTTCAGAATACATACGCTCTTTCTTTTCCCTTCGCTTCCTCCTTTTTATTTGAAAGTTTCATTAATTTGAGTAATTGGCTATTCTTCAAAATTGCCAAAATGAATTCTTGTCCGGATGAGTTCCTTTTTATGTCATCTGCCAAGGCCATGTGGGATAAATGCAGACACAGACTCAGCTTTTGTGCGGTGACGTCATAACTCATAAGCTATGTCCATGAAAACAAACTACGCTCTCCTACTGAAATGAAAAGGCAAAATCAAAGTTCTGTGGTTGAGTTTATCCTCTTGGGCTTTTCAAACTTTTCTGAACTCCAAGAGCACTCTTGTTTTGTTTGTTTGTTTTATTATTTACCTGGTAACCCTGCCATTATCCTAGCCCTTGCTCCTCTGGAACAGAGCTCCCAGGCTCCCATACATCTGCTCCTTCAAAGCTCGTCTGTGGTGGATGCGAGTACTGGTGCAGTCATTATGTCTGAAATGCTGGTTTCTCTCCACTGAGAAACCTTTGGCTTCATTTGTGGTTGTTCTGCAAAGGCATATTCCATTATTTTTGCAGAACTGAAGCCCAAAACACTAATTCAAAAGAATATATGCATCCCTGTGTTCATTGTAGTGTTATTTACAGTAGCCAAGATTGGGAAGCCACCCAAGTGTCCATCAGTAGATGAGTGGATGAAACAACTATGGTATGCTTACACAGTGGAATACTACGCATTTGTAAAAATGAATCTCTTGCCCTTTGCAACAGCATGGATGGACCTAGAGAACATTATGCTCACTGAAATAAGCCAGTCAGGGAAAGACAATGACCATATGATTTCACTCATATGTGGAATCTAATGAACAAACTGAACTAAAAAGCAAAACTGAGACAGACTCATAGATGGAGAGAAGACTGACATCTCTGAATGGGGTGAAGGGATGGGGTGAAAAAGAAAAGAGAGGAGGTGTGCAAGATGGAGGCGAGATAGGTGGGAGCAGAGCCCAGTTCTCCCTGTGCCCAGCTGCAACACCTAGCTGGTCTTCTGAGAAAGAGAGTGAACAGCCAACAGAAGTCCAGCTTATATGTAGTTTGGAGTCCAAAAATTGTAGCGGGCATTAAAAAACAGACAGTGAGGGCATTGCACTGGGACGGTAAGGACATTGAGACCTGTGCAGGGACCTAGGCCACTGTGGCCCCTAGCCCAGGGTCTGCTGCAGGATATGGGGAGGAGAGTTAGATCACCAGCTCCCTCCCCTACCAGAGCAGGGAGGGCAGCCTGTTACCAGGAGGGACCTGGATACTGGAAGTTGCTGGGGGAAATAGAGACTAAGTGGGAGACATACAGAGGCAGTACACATCCCCTGGGACTGTGGGTGCTGGCACCAGAGAAATTGGGGTGCCAGGTGATACATGGAGAGGGGAGGAGTTGGGCCATGTTGGACCCTGACTTGGATAGTCTGTGGACTGGTTGGAAAGTTGGGCTGTGTGAACAGCCATGCACTTGTTAAGAACAGCAGGCAGCTACTTTATAAGGAACTCTTGAGCAGCAGCTGGGCAAGTGGCTCGCTTGCCCCAAGGGTGATTTGAGCTGGGCACCCCAGAAACTGAGTAGCTGATTTGAGCCTGGAAACTCATGGAGGACCTGGGCCAGAGGCTGGGCAACTGTGAATATTGCAGCCCAGACCCGAACCCCATCCTCTCAAAACCATAGGAAAGGAGAAAAGCAAAGCCTAACCCTCCTCTTCCTGTGGCCTCCAGGAAGACCACAGAACTTGCTGAACAGGTTTAAAGTCATCAGGAGGCTTATTTTCTTCTACGACTCTCTTTCTTTTCCTTTTTTTTTCCTTCCCCCAAGTGAGACAATAAGATATGGGGTTACAAAAGTTCCAGACACAGATCAAAAGGGGAAACACAAGGCTAACCCCCAAAATTGAGAAACTGAGACAAATGTCACTTTGCTATCTGATAGAGCAGGCATTTTATTGTTTACATGTATTATTATTTTTTCATTATTTTACCACTTTTATTAGTATTTTTCTAATTTTTCTTCCTTATGTTTCATTTTCCTCATTTTATTTATCTGTGTAAATGCATTGTTTGACTGGTTTTCCTTATTCTCTCTTTACTGTATTTTAATTTTCCTTCTTTCACTTCACTCATGTTCCAATAAGACACTAATCTTCATGGGGTACTTTCTATTGAGGTTATCCAAATCATATATTTCTTCTCATTGTTGTTCAAGTACTATTGTAAATAATTGTTGTTCCATGCAATTGTACATATTCCACAGCAACCCTCCCTGATCTTAGCCCACTTCACTTTATTCCTGAATATTACTATTGTTGTGGTTAACTCTGTTCTCTCTCGCACTACGCCTACTTTCTAGCCTTTACTCTCATTGTATTGTATCATCTAACCTTGCACAAACTCTCTGTTTTCTGGATTCAGCTCACAATTCTCCTCCCCTCTAACAAGAGTCTTATCCCTCTTTCACTTCTTATAAACAGTGGCTAGTTGGGTGAAATGTCACAGCTGAGGCCATACTTATCTAAAGAATTTCCTATCTTTTCTCTACTTGCTGATACTTTAAATCCCATAAAAGACTCTCCCACTGTCTTAATCCATCTTGCCTACCCCCTGCCACTGATCACACACAAGAAGAATAGGTGGGAGCTGCAAACATCACTATACCTGCTGGAGGAGAGAAACCACAAGCAAAGGAACAACCAAAAGATAAAAACCCAAGTACAACAAGAGAGCCCACACAAACAAAAGGAAGGTCAAACCTAGAGCGTCCAGGCAAAGAGATCAAAGAGACCACACCACTGAACCCCACAGAATTCCTATCATAGAAGTCCACCCTACAAAGACAGTTAGTAAAGCGAAACATCAGGAAGTGCAGAAACAAACAATGAGTCACATAAAATGGGGAGACAAAAAAGAATCTGCAATGAAAAGGAATGGAAGACTCCCCACTCAAAGAGCTAAATGAAATGGAGGTGAGCAAACTATCAGATATAGAATTCAAAAGAATGGTTATAAGTATGCTCAAGGAACTCACAGACAACTCCAAGGAACTGAGTAAGAACTACAGTAGTAGGAAAAAGGAAATAGAAACTATGAACAAAAACCAGGAAGAAATGAACAATAACATCTCAGAAATAAAAATCACACTAGAAGGAATTACAAGCATGCTGCATGAAGCAGAGGTTTGAATCAGAGAGCTGGAGGACAAGATAGAAAAAAAAATCCACAAAGAGCAAGAAAAAAGAGACTTAGAAAGAATGAAGGAGCAGTAAGGGAACTGCAAGACAACATGAAATGTAATAACATCCATTATAATAGGCATCCAAGAAGGAGAAGAAGATGAACAAGAGATAGAAGCCCTGTTTGAAAAAGTAATGATGGAAAACTTCCCTAATTTGGTGAGAGAAAAAGTAACACAAAGCCAGAAAACACAGAGAGTCCCAATCAGGAAGAACCCAAAGAGGCCCACTGCAAGACACATCATAATTAAAATAGCAAAATACCAACACAAAGAGAGAATCTTAAAGGCAGCAAGGGAGAAAAAGGAAGTAACATATAAGGGAGCCCCGATAAGGTTAGCAGCTGACTTCTCAATGGAAATGCTCCAAGCCAGAAGAGAATGGCAAGGAATATTCCAAGTAATGAGAACCAAAGGCCTGCAACCAAGGGTACTTGATCCAGCAAGACTCTCAATTAAAATGGAAGGCAAAAAAAGCAGTTTCCCAGATAAAAGAAGCCTCAAAGAATCCAGCTCCTCCAAACCAGCTCTGCAAGAGATGCTGAAGGGTCTGGTTTTAGAAAAGGAAGAAAAAGTGTGAGAGAGAGAGGAACACAGGTAAAAAAAAATGTCAGTGAATAAGTACCTATCAATAATAACCTTAAACATAAATTGAATAAATGCT
Source organism: Anoura caudifer (assembly GCA_004027475.1). Taxonomy (NCBI): domain Eukaryota; kingdom Metazoa; phylum Chordata; class Mammalia; order Chiroptera; family Phyllostomidae; genus Anoura; species Anoura caudifer. Next base: position 3,232 of record PVKU01016864.1, on the reverse strand, counting down.
CCAATCAAAAGACATAGAATAGCTGAATGGATGAGAAAGCATGACCCACATATATGGTACCTACAAGAGACCCACCTCAGGACAAAAGACCTACACAGACTGAAAGTGAAGGACTAGAAACAAATATCCTAAACAAATGGACAGGAAAAAAAAAAAAGCCAGGATAGCAATACCCATATCAGACAAAATAGACTTCAAAAAAGGGCCATAAAAAGAGACCCAGAAGGTCACTTCATAATACTCAAGGGAAGAATCCACCAAGAAGACATAAACATCATAAATATATATGCACTCAAGATAGGCATATCCAAATACATAAAGAAATCTTGGAGAACTTTAAGAAAGATATTGACAACAACACAATTATAGTAGGGGATTTCAACACTCCACTGTCAAAAATAGACAGATCTTCCAAACAAAATATCAACAAAGATATTGTGACATTGAACAATGTCCTAGATCAAATGGACTTCACTGATATATATAGAGCCTTTATGTCAGAGAAACAAAATATACATTCCTTTCAAATGCACATGGAACATTTTCAAAGACAGACCACATGATAGGACACAAAACAAGCTTCAACAAATTCAAGAAAATTGAAATCATATCAAACATTTTCTCTGACCACAAGGGACTGAAATGAGAAACCAACCTCAAGGAAAAAAATTAAAAATACTCAAACTTAAGGAGATTGAATAGCATGCCATTAAATAATGAATGGGTTAAGAATGAGATCAAGAATAAATTTTAAAAGTCTCTGTAAAGAAATGTAAATGAACTCACAACAAACCCAAACTTACAGGATACAACAAAGGAAGTCCTGAGAGGGAAGTTCATAGTGATACAGACCTACCTCAAAAAGATAGAAACATTTCAAATAAACAACCTAACCCTGCATCTACAAGAAGTGGAGGAACGACAACAAAGACAGAGCAGATCAAGTAGAAAGAAAGAAATAACCAAGATCAGAGCAGAATTAAATGACATAGACACCAAAAGCACAATTCCAAGGAACAAAAAATCCAGGAGCTGGTTCTTTGCAAAGATAAACAAAATGGACAAGGCTTTAAGCAGAATCATCAAGAAAAAAAGAGAGAGAAGACCCAAATAAATACAATCAGAAATGAAATGAGAGATTACAACTGATACCACAGAAATACAAAGGATTGTAAGAAATTACTGCAAAGAACTGTATGCCAAGAAATTTGAAAACCTAGGTGAAATGGACAAGTTTCTAGAAAAATATAATCTCCCAAAACTCAATGATGAAGAAGCAGAAAGCCTGAACAGACCAATAACACCTGATGAAATCGAAGTGGTAATCAGAAAACTCCCAACACACAAAATCTCTGTACCAGACAGTTTCACAAAATTCCACAAAGCATTTAAGGAAGAGCTAATCCCTATCTTTTACAAACTATTCCCCAAAATCCAAGAAGACAGAGGGCTCCCGAAATCTTTTTATGAAACCAGTATTATCCTAACCCAAAAACTAGATAAAGACACAACAAAGAAAGAAAACTTTAGGCTAATATCCCTGATGAACATAGATGCTAAATTCTTCAAAAAGTATTGGAAACCTCTATCCAGCAATACATTGAAAAGGTCATACACCATGATTGAGTGGGATTCATTCCACAGATGCAAGGATGGTACAATATTTGCAAATCAAAAAATGTAATACATCACATAAACAAGTGCAAAAACAAATACAACGTGATCATATCAACGGATGTGAAAAAAGCATTTGATAAGTTAGAGCTCCATTTACAATAAAAACACCCATCAAGGTGAGCATACAGGGAGCATTCCTCAACATAATAAAGGCCATATGTGAGAGACCTACAGCCAACATCAGACTCAATGGGCAAAAACTAAAAACTTTGCCATTAAGATCAGGAACAAGACAAGGTTGTCCATTTTCACCACTTCAATTTAAGATAGTATTGGAAGTCCTAGCCACAGCAATCATAAAAGAAAAGGAAATAAAAGTCATCCAAATTGGAAAAGTGGAAACAAAACTGTCATTTGCAGATGACTTGATAGTGTACAAAGAAGATTGTATAGAGTCCAACAAAAAACTGACTGACCTAATAAATGAATTTGGCAAAATAGTGGCATACAAAGTCAATATTCAGAAATTGAAGGTATTTTTGTGTATCAACAATGAAATATCAGAAACAGAAATCAGGAAAAAAATCCTATTTGATATAGCAACAAGAAAAATAAAATACCTAGAAGTAAACCTAACCAAGGAGGTAAAATACCTGTACTCCAAAAACTACACAACACTGAAGAAAAAAATTAACCAAGACACAAACAAATGAAAACATATACCATGTTCATGAAATGGGAGAATTAACATCATCACCCAAAGAATTTTATAGATTCAATGCAATACCTATAAAGTACCAATGGCATATTTCACAAATATGGAGTAAACACTTCAAAAATTTACATGGAACCATAGATGACCCTGAAAACCTGTAGCAACTTTGAGAAGGAAGAACACAGCAGGAGGTATCACAATACCTTATATCAAACTGTGTTAGAAGGCCACTGTAATCAAATCACCATGATACTGGCATACAAACAGAACAGAGAACCCAGAAATAAACCCTAATCTCTATGGTCAGTTAATACTTGACAAAGAGGATAACAGCATAAAATGGAGCATAAATAGCCTCTTCAATAAATGGCATTGGGCAATCCGGACAGGTACATGAAATAAAATGAAACTCAATCACCAACCTACACCTTATACAAAAATAAATTCAAAGTGGATAAAAGACTTAAATTTTCGTGGTGACACCATAAAAGTCCTTCAGGAGAACATAGGCAGGTAAATCTCAGATATTCCACACAAAAATATTTTCACTGATGTGTCCCCTAGAACAAGGGACATAAAGGAAAGAGTAAATAAATGGGATCTCATCAAAATAAAAAGCTTCTTCACGGCTAAAGAAAACAGCATTAAGATGAAATAAGAACCAACCATATGGAAAAACATATTTGCCAATGATACCTCAGACAAGGGTTTGATCTCCAAATATATAAAGAATTCACATGACTCCACTCTAAGAAGACAAGCAACCCAATTAAAAAAACAGGCAAAGGACTTGAACAGACACTTCTCCAAGGAAGACATACAGAGGGTCCAGAGACATATGAAAAGATGCTCAGAGAGCAACAAGTATGAAAGACATATGGACAAAAGCTGGGGGGGGGG
>PVKU01016863.1:0-13211 GCA_004027475.1 Anoura caudifer | reverse complement strand
CCCTCACCCTTCTCTGCCTGTACTCCAGCCTCCTTGGACTCAACCCCAGGCATGCAATTAGAATTGGGGAGGGTGGAAGACGGGAAAGGGTAGTCTACTGGAAAGACCAGAGCACCGTCGCAGCTGTAAGTCGGTGACAGCAACGCTTGCAAATAGGACTAAGGAGCACCCGTGAACCCACAGGGAACTGACCTGAGACTGCCAGGCTGAAGGTGAGCCTCTAACCCCTAGTGTCGCAGCTGTATTCCTGGCCATCCTCCTTCCCTGCCTGCAGCATCCCCAGCCGCAAGGTGCATCCCATGGCCTCCAGTCGCACTTCCCACCTCCCAGTCAGCTTCTTGCCATTTTTGTACCATGTCACCTGCGTCTAGGCCTGGGCCACCTTGCAGCTCGGTGCGGGTACAGCTCCTGCCTTGGCCTGCACCTAATTGCATGCCAGCTTCTCCTTGAGAAAAACCACCATGGTCTCTAGGGGCAGTTAGCCAGCACCCAATGAATGACTTTATAGTGGTACCACCCCATGTCTCTGGCATCGGTACCTCGTAGTTCAGTCTGTGTTTTCCCAGGAACCACTTCCTAGGTGGGGTCTTATTGCCTGATGGGTGTTAGTCTTGTCTTTACACACATATGTCCCTTATCATTAAACTCAAGTGTCGATCTGCAGAGTGCCCTGACCAGGAGCAATCCTTCGATTGAAGGAAGGAATCCAGGGCAGTTCCCACTCCTGTCACTACCTGGTCATTGTCTTTCCCAAGTAACTCTCAGCTCTTGTGGTCATGGGGCTCAGTCAGCCTTGTATGCACATTGCCTGGCATGTCCATGTCCTCCACAAACTTATCTACATTTTCCTATGTATACCTCATTGTAAGTGCACTAATTCATTTGTACAGTCTAAGGAAGTGTAAGCATCCTTATCTCCATGCACCCAGACATATCGCTGATGGAATGTTTGCAGGTTTTCATCCAGTGGTGACCACCCCCAAAAGGAAACACCATTCTGGCCTCTGTCACCAATAACCACTTTGACCTGTTCTTTGCTTTCACGTGAATGAATCATATTCAGTGTCCCATGGGCCTGCTTTCTTCCACTCAGCATACTATCTGGGAGCTCCATCGTGCTGTTCCATGGAGCAGTATGTACAAGACTGTTTTGTGTGGTGTGGGCCCAGCTTCCACTGGGAGATGCACAGGACCCACACCTACAGATAGGTTCTCCTGTGGGGAATCAGGCCTGCAATGTACCCAGGCCACTTTGAGACTTGCTTTTGCTAAAACTCCCTCACCCTGAATTGAGACAGGAAGTGCCTACTGTAACTTCCTAAAATCTAAGCTAAAACCTCCCAGTATGGAGTATAACAGGTTCAACCACTTTTGCCTTTTCATTTGCAAATACCCTTCTTCTATGACGTGATTAGTGGCATTGGCTCCTTTGTTTTCTGTAAAAGGTAACCACCTAAAGTGAACCTGTGTATAGTAAACGAGGACTATCATGTAATGTGCCGAGAAACCCAATAAAGGCCGGTGACAGCAAGGGCCACGGCTTTTTCTCCCCTTGAGAGAAAAGCCATGCTATCCCTTTTCCTCCACCAGACTCGGTAGTCTGTGTGAATGTCTGGTTTCAACCATAATGCCACAGATACTGCGGGCCGGTGTCCACATCAGCGGTACTTTGTTCTCTTGTAATGATGGGTTCTGTTATATCACACCCTTATTTATTTTCCCTTTTCCTCTTCTGGTTCATTTGGATTATTTCCAATGGGGGGATACAAGGAGTAAGCTGCTATGAATACTGGCTCACATGGGCAGGGATATAGGTAGGCCAGTATTTGGTCTTTAACACATATTTTCAAAGAGTTTCCACTATGGTTGTGCTCACTTACACTTCCACCAAAAGTGTTTGAGAGTTCCAGTTGTACATCTTTCCCAATACTCGGTATCATCAATTTTTCAGTTGTATATGTTCTACTAAATCCAAATGAACACACGTAAGATCTCAGAGGTACATGCTCTAGGTTCAATAATTCATTCACTCATCTATTTGATCACTGATGCAGCTGAAGTCAATGGATGGCCCACAGTGTGTAGACACTATGGTGGGGGGATGCTCTGGTGACCAGCACGGTCTCTGTTTCCACAGAGCCGGCCTTCTATTGGAATGAGAGAGACAAGTAGACATAAACCATGACAATAGTGACATAGTGCAATGCTGAGTGCTGTGATGAAGTAAAACAGGTGATAGGTTTGAGAGAAGGGTCAGAATGGTGACTTACATGTGATTGTCAGAGAACATCTTCTAAGGAGTGACATTTAGGTGGACTGCTAATTGATAAAAGGGAGGGAAAATAACATCAATAACCCTGGTCAAAACTGCAATGCAGCCTCGAGTCAGCACAATAGTGAAGAGACTAATGTTCTTAGTCATCCTTTCCCTCTCCAGCAAAGGAAAGAGTGGTCCACTTTATGTAATAAGATAACAGCATCCATATTAACACATTTTCTCACAGGTTATGTGGCAGTCAGTTGAAAATTCTCTGGCATGCCAGGGAGAGTTGGAAAAAAACAACAAAAGAAGGATGCAATATCAGATGATGGTTTTTATGTTTATCAGAACATGATACAGCCATGACTAATATTTTTAAAAAGTGAAAGAAGATGCATCAAATATGAAAATTTTATCATGGAGTTTAGAATATATAAGAAATTAATTAAATGAAAATTATAGAACTGTAAAATAAAATAACCAAAATACACTATAATTGGGTTTGACAGCTGATTAGATACAGCAGAGCAGAAGGTAGTAAATTGGAAGACAGGCTAAAAGAAGATATCTGCAATAGAGCTGAGAGAATAAAATAATTAAAAGGAAAAGATAAGGAGAGATGCATGTGAGGTATGTGATAACCCATATTATACGTCTGATGGAGGACATAAATCCACAGACTCAAGATGCTCTACTGCCCATGTATGAGTACAAAGAAAACTACACCTGCTGAAAGTAAAGCTGCTTAAAATCAAAATCAAAAACCATATCTTAAAAGCAACAGGACAAAAACAATAACTGTAACTCTTGAAGGGACATAATAGACTTGAAAGATGATGTTCAAAACAAAATGTAAAGATCCAAGATGGTGGCAGAGTGGGTGGAAGTTACATCTACTAAATCATGTGAAGAAACTAGAAATACAACCAAAATACAGACCAATTACCTGATAACCAACTGCACTAGCTGAACTGAAGTCTTATAACCAACAATTTACAGAAGAGGACATTTGAGACAGGTAGGAAGGGCAGAGACATAAAATGAACAGTGCTGCTCCCATGGGTGGCAGCTGGGATTCCAGAGGGATATTTCAGCTTCAAAGACTACCTGGTGACTCACTGAGAACATACCGAAGAGTATTGGGTCTCAGTCCCACACTGGGTTACATGTGACTGTGAAAATCAGCAGGGATTCTGTCTGCCAGGGAGATACAGTAGTCTGATAGAGACACAGGTGCACTCTTAAAAGGATAGCACACAAAATCTCATTTACAGCCACCCACCCTGGGCTCCAGCAAAGAAGGGAAGAGCACACAAGCCTCATGTGAGGATAGACTGACTGAGGTGTGGCTCTGGGGACAGGCTGAGGGAGAGACACAAGGCTCCCTGTACTGAGCCCTTTTCCCAAACCACAGATGTCATCTTTCTTAGGTGAAGAACTCCCCTTCAGCCTGGGGGATGCAACAACCCCAAACTATGGACTCCCTGCCACCCCACCCTGCAGATCTAACACCATGCAGTGGAGTCAGCTGCCTAGCCCTGGGCTGTTGGAAGTATGAGCCTTCAGGGGGTGTCAGTGACAGAGCTGTATGGAACAAGGTCAGGGGCTATTCACCCAAACTTCCTGGGAACCTGACCAGCACCTTCCCTCATGGGAGATCCACTAGACCCTCCCTATAGATACTTAATGGTCCCACCCTCCCAACTTTTGACAGCCCTGACCTACCATGCTCAGGCTTCCCAGGAGTGAATGGCAGAGTCCTGGTTAGTCTGAGTGTGTCAACTCTGGAGCAAAGGCTACTCCCCCTACTTTTACCAAGCTTGACAAGTGTCTCCCCCTAACAGGACATCCACTAACCCCACCATCCTGACATTCAGTGGCCCCAGTCTGCTGAACCGGGCTCCCAGCAGAAACTGGGACAGAGTGACGTATTTGACTTTTGGACAAGAGTCATTTTTTCCTCACATACCTGACTACTGCAGACCTCCCTTCACAGCCAAATCTTGGTCTGTTTGGGCCTGATAAACTCTGCTGCCCTCTCCCTGACAAATCCCTGAGGCGTTATCCCACAACCAAGGTCTGTGGGTACCTAGCAGGTAGCAAATAGGTTTGGAACACCCTGGAACTTCTGCCAAGTAGCATGAGATCCAACCTTGGCACCACCAAGTTTGAACCTGTATCAATGTGGTGATCACCACTCGCCCCTACCTGGTGACTCACTGAGAACATATCTTATGCAATGTGAGTACCATCACAGGCTCTTTCAGTGACTGAGACTAACAGACATCCAGCAGGTGGAGGCAGGCAGAGGCAGATCTCAGGTGCCTTGGGCCTTTTGCTGACTTGTTCCCAGGCTCAGTGCTGGTGGAATCTGGTCTTGGTTCGCAGCTTGGTCCTTCTCACAGACACCCAGGCCCTGCTCGGGCATTCACAAACTGTAGATAGCTCTGTAACTCCAAACAGGTTGTCCAGGGACTGTCACAGGCAGTATCTGACATTGACCTCACCAGAGTCCTCCCAAGAGGACCCAGAACCAACACATTCAGTGGCAAGATTCAGACATCAAACCAGGATTCAAGCACCTTCACAAGAAGCATGTCCAAAAGGAGATCTCAGTAGGCAGCAGGCCCTGCAGAGGTGAATTCCACCTCATGTGGTCAGGGCCTGTACAGCAGCTCGCCCACTGTAGTCATGGACAATCCTCAAAGTCAGCCAACGCGAGAGTCAACCCCATGCACAAATGGGTCAAAGGCCACCAAGACTCAATTACAACAGGAAGGCTCACAAATCCACACAAGAAACATTCCTGGAGCACCCAGCTGGTGATCAAAGAGAATGTGCTGCTGGGTCCCACAGGATACCTACAATGTTAGGCCACCATACCAAGACTGGGAGACATTGCAGATCTAGCTAATACATAGAAACAAACTCAAAGAGGTAGCCAAAATGGGGAGGAAAGAAACATGCTCGAAATGAAAGTACAAGAGAACTCTCCAGAAAAAGATCTAAAAGAAACTGAGGCAAGCAATTTACCAAATATAGAGTTCAAAAAAGTGGTTATAAGGATGCTCAAGGACCTTTAGTGAGAACTCCAACAGCAGGAAATAGGACTACTGCAATTAAAAAGTAAGTCAGAATTGAAGAATACAATATCTGAATTGAATAATACACTGGTAGGAATAAACCATAGGTTAGATGAAGCAGCAGATTGAATGAATAACTTGGAAAGCAAGATAGCATAAAACACCCAATCAGAGAAGTGAAAAATAATTTTTTAATGAGGATATTTTAAAGGAGCTTTAGGATAGCATAAAATGTAATAACATCTGCATCACAGGAGGACCAGAAGGAGAATTTTTTTAATTTCATTTCTTTTTAGAGTGAGGGGAAGAGAGGGAGAGAAACATCAATGTGTGGTTGCCTCTCGTATGCGCCCCACCAGAGACCTGACCTGCAACCCAGGCATGTGCCCTGACTGGGATCAAAATGGCAACTTTTCAGTTCACAGGCCAGCACTCAGTCCACTGAGCCACAACAATCAGAGCAGAAGGAGAATTTTTTTTAAAAGCAAGAAATTGAGAAACTACTTGAAAAAATAATTAACAAAAATTTCCTTAACCTGATAAAAGAAAAAGACACACAAATCCAGCAGTCCTAGGGAATCTCAGACAAAATGAACCAAAGAAGGCCCATATCGAGATACATCATAATTACAATGGCAAAAGTTTAAAACAAAGGGAGAATCATGTCTATAATCATTTATCTATTTTGAAAGAGAAAGAAACAGACATCAATTTGTTGTTCCGCTAATTCATGCATTCATTGGTTGATTTTTATATGTGCCCTACTAAGTATCAAACCAGCAACCTTCACATATCCAGAAGATGCTCTAACCAATTGAGCTATCTGACAAAGGCCAAAAGAGAGAATCATAAAAGCAGCAAGAGAACAAGAGTTAGTTACCTTTTAAGGAGCTACCATAAAACTGCTGATTTCTCAACACAAACATTTCAGGTCAGAAAAGATTGGCATAAAATACTCCAAGTGATGAAAAGCAGGAACCTACAACCAGGACTACTCAACTCAGGGAGGCTATCATTCAAAATTGAAAGTGAGCTAGAGAACTTCTAAGACAAGAAAAAGGTAAAGGACTTCATCACCACCAAACCAGTATTACAAGAAGTGTTAAATGGTCTTCCTTAAGAAGAGGGAGGGGAAAAAAGAGGGAGGAAGATAGTTAAAAAGAATTAAATGCCAATAAACACATACCTATCAATAATCACTTTAAATGTAAATGGCTTAAATACTCAAATAAAAAAAACATAGTGTAGCTGAATGGATAAGAAAACAAAACACACATATATGCTGTCTACAAGACAAATGAAAAGATACATGCAGGCTAAAAGTAAAGGTATGGAGAAAGATATTTCATGAAAATGGAAATGAAAAAAAATCTGGGGTAAAATATTTATATCAGACAAAATAGATGTCAAAACAAAGGCTATAAGAAGAAACAAGGAGGACCCTACATAATGATAAAGGGATCAATCAAACAAGAGGATATAACCCTTCTAAATATTTATGTACCAACATAGGAGCACCTAAATATATAAAGCAAATTTTGATGGACATAAAGGGAGAGATCAACAGTAACAAACTCACACTAAGGGATTTTAACAACTCATTGACATCAATGGATAGATCTTCCAGACAGAAAAACAACAAGGAAACAGTGGCCTTAAATGAGGCACTGGATCAGATGGATTTAATTAATATCTTCAGAGCATCTCAACCCAAAGCAGCAAAATATATATTCCTTTCAAGTTCACATGAAACGTTTTCTAGGATAGATTACATGTTAGGACACAAAACAAGTCTCAGTAAATTTCACAAAATTGGAATCATATCAAACATCTTCTCTGAGCATAGTGGTATGAAAGTAGAAATCAATCACGTAAAAAAACAAAAATACGCCCAAACACATGGCAGCTAAATAACATGTTCTAAACAATGATTTGGTTAACAATGAGATCAAGGAGGGTATCAAAGGATATCTTGAAACAAGTGTAAATGAGAACACAACAACCCAAAATCAGTAGAGCACTTGGGAAGCAGTCCTAAGATGGAAATTCATAGCTTTCCAGGCCCACCTTAAGAAACAAGAAAAATCTCAACGAAACAATCTATCATCACATTTAAATGAACAAGAAAAAGGACAACAAACAAAGTCAAAAGGTGAGTAGAAGAAAGAAAATAATAAAGATCAGAGCAGAAATAAATGAAATGGAATCTATAAAAGCAGTACAAAAGATTAATGAAACTAAGATCTGGTTCTTTGAAAAGATAAGTGAGATTGACAAACTTTAAACCAGGCACATCAGGAAAAAAGAGACAGGACCAAAATAAATAAAATCAGAAATGAAAGAGGAGAAGTAACAACTGACACCATAGAAATACAAAGGACTGTAAATACTATAGATTGGACAATGGATATGAAGTGGATAGCTTCCTAGAAACATACAATCTTCCAAAACTGAATCAGGAAGAATCGGAGAATCTGAACAGACTGATTACAACGAATGCAATTGAAACAGTAATCAAACCCCCACCACAAATACAATCCTAGACTGGATGACCTAACAGGTGAATTTTACTGAACTTTAAAAAAAACAAACATCTATCCTAACTATTCCAAGTAAGTCAATGGGTAGAAAGACTCCCAAACTTATTTTATTAGAGCAGCATTATCCTAATTCCAAAACCAGATAAAGGCACTATAATAAAAGAAAATTATATTCAAATAGCCCTAATGAACATAGATGCTAAAGTCCTCAATAAAAAAATTGCAAACTGGATCTAGCAAGACATTAAAAAGATCACACACCATAATCAAGCAGGATTTATGCCAACAATGCAAGGTTGCTACAATATCCAAAAATTAATAAACATGATACATTACACACAGTAAAAGTCCCATAATCATATCATTACACACAGAAAATCATTTGATAAAATCCAGCACTCATTTATGATGAAAACATTTAGCATAGTGTTAATTGAAAAAATATACCTCAATAAAATAAAGGCCATATATGACAAACCCATAGCCAACATCATACTCAATGGGCAAAAACTAAAAGTGTGTCCCTTAAGACAGGAAACAAGACAGGGATGTTTGCTTCCACGTCTCTTATTCAACATAGTACTGAAAGTACTAGCCACAGCAATTTGAAAAGAAGAAGTAAAAGGCATCCAAATCAGAACAAAAGAAGTAAAATTGTCAATATTTGCATATGACATGATATTGTACATAGAGAACTATAAAGATTCTACCAAAAAACTACTAGAACTGATAAATAAAGTAATGTAGCAGGGTACAAAATAAACATCCAGAAATCAGTTGCAGTCCATATACAAGTAAAAAGGTATCAGAAGGGGTAACTAAAAAAAAAAAAATCCCATGTGTAGTTACATCAAAAAATACCTTGGAATAAATTTAGCCAAGGAATGTAAAAAACCAGTACTAAGAAAGTTATAAGAAAATAAAGCAATTGAGGAAGACACAAATAAGTAAAAGTATGTACCATGCTTATGGATAGAAAAAAAATGAGCATTGTTAAAATGTCCATAACTCAAAGCATTCTACACATTCAATGCAATCTCTATCAAAAAAACAAAGACATTTTCCACAGAACTACAAGGAATAATCCTAAAATTTATATGGAAACACAAAATACACCAAATAGCTTCAGTAATTTTGACAAAGAAGAACAAAGTCAGAGGCATTAATATTATGCTATCTGATATCAAATTATACTACAAGGCTATAGTAATCAAAACAGCATGGTACTGTCATAAAAACAGACTCAGAGATTAATGGAACACAACAGAGAGCTCAGAAATAAACCCACACCTGTATGGTCAATCAATCTATGATAAAGGATGCAAGAATATACAAAGGGGTACAAAAAGTCTATTCAATAAATGGTGCTGGGAAAACTAGACAGATATATGTCACGAAAAATGAAGCTAGGCTACTTTCTTAAACCATACATGAGAATAAAATCAAAATAGATTACAGACTTAAATATAAGATCTGAAACCATAAAACTCTTAAGAGAAAACACAGGTAGTAAACTCACTGACATGGCTCTTAGTGATATTTTTTCTGATACATGTCCTGGGGCAAGAGCAACAAAAGAAAAAAAATAACACATGGGACTAATTAAACTAAAAAGTGTTTTCCACTGTGAGAGACACCATTAAACAAAATGAAAAGCCAACCTACTGAATGAGAAAAGATATATTTGCAAATGACACATCCAATCAGAGGTTAATATCCAAAGTATATAGAGAACTCATACAACTTAATGCCAAAAAATCCAATTTGAAAATGGATAGAGGGTCTAAATAGACACTTCTCCAAAGAGAACATATGGATCATATGAATGGCCAGTAGGCATATAAAAAGATGTTCAACATCACTAATCATTAGGGAAATAACAAAGCCACAATGAGATATCCCTCCATACATCTCAGCATGGCTACCATCAATAAATCCACAAATGACGAGTGCTGATGAGGACATGGAGAAAAGGGAACACTTGTGCAATGTTGGTGGGACTAAAAACTGATGCAGCCACTGTGGAAAACAGTAAGGAGACTCCTCAAAATATTAACAATTGCTCTGACCGGTGTGACTCAGTTGGTTGGGCATTGTCCAGCAAATCAAAAGGTCACCAGTTCAATCCACTGTCCAGGGCACATGCCTGGAGTCCAGGTTCAGTTATGGTCAGGGCACAGGCCAGAGACAAATGACCAATGTTTCTCTCACATCAATGTTTCTCACCTTCTCTTTACCCCTCCCTTTGTAACAGGGTGCAGCCAAGGGGAGACCCCAAATAGGGATTTGTAATGGGGTCCAGAACTCGGTGTCCTGAAAATATCAGAAAAAATATATATACATATATATGAAGGGTATATATGATGTCCTCACCCCCAAAAGTCTGAGCTGGGGGATGGGATGCATGGAGCAAGGCCATCGAGAACTGTTTTACATAGCAACAGTTTGGGAGATAACCTCTAGAATGATCATTTAACATATCTATAACCTTTAACTAGTTTCATAGATATGTTAAACAGCTGTGGACACACTTTGAGCCAAAGGGATGGGAGTGACTTGAACCTATGATGTAACTGGGAGGCAACTCTCCCTGGTTACAGAGCCTGGAGATGATTGGCTCCACACCACAGGGCCATACCTGCCTGGACTTACTATGGCAGCCCAGTAAAGCTAGAAAAAGATGGGAATGCTGGCAGCTGTGGCCAATTGTGGGAGAAGTCGGAAATAGTGTAGCAGGGGAAGATTGGTGCTGGGATTTAAATTCAGGTGCAGCAGCCATGCAGGGTCTTTTTGGGACTATGTGGCTTGGGCAGAGAAGAACCACGAACTTCTACTTCTTTTTCTGAGATATGGTATCCCAGACTGGGCAGAGGGGGAAGGAAGGACTGCATTTGTGAGTATTCTAAAGGACTTTGGGATCTCAATGAAAACATTAAGTTATTACTCTTAAGTTTGTATAACTCTTTAAATAAATAATCCCTTTCCCTTTTGCCAATCTCTGGCATTGAGAGACATCTTTCCTTGGCGATGGGCAAGGTGAACCTAGTATGGGGTGGGGGACCCCTGGAGCACAAGGGTGAGTCCATTCAGTAATAGTATATTGTTCACCCTCTCTGGGTCTGTTCTGTAACACCTTCCCTTCTCTCTAAAAATGAATTAAAAATCTAAAAAAATACTACATGACCCAGCAACCCACTTCTGGGTGTTTATATAGAGAAAATGAAAATTTAAAAAAAATAAGATATGTGTACCCCTATGTTCACTGAAGAACTATTTACAATCCTCAAGATATGAAAGCAAACTAAGTGTGCATTGTTAGATGACTGTATAAAGCAGATGTAGTACGTATATACAATGAAAAATTACTAGGCTTGAAAATTGAAATCTTGCCATTTGTGACAACATGGAGAGACCTAGAATGTATTATGCTGAGTGAACTAAGTCAGGCAGAGAGAGACAAATACCCTATGATTTCACTCATATGTGGACTCTAAAAAACAAAACAAACAAATCAAACAAAGCAGATACAAACTGTGCGAGATAGCCAACCTATCAGATGTAGAGTTCAAAACACTGGTAATCAGGATGCTCACAGAAATTATTGAGTACAGCCACAAGATAAAGGAAGAAGTAAAGGCTATACAAAGTGAAATAAAGAAAAATACACAGGGAACCAAAAGTGAAGGGAAGGAAACTGGGACTCAAATCAATGATTTGGAAGACAAGGAAAAATAAACATTCAATTGGAGCAGAATGAACAAACAAGAATTCAAAAAAAAAAAATGATGAGAGGTTTAGAAACCTCTGGGACAACTTTAAATGTTTCAACATTCAAATCATGGTGCCAGAAGGAGAAGAACAAGAGTAAGAAATTGAAAACTTATTTGAAAACATAATGAAGGAGAACTTCTCCAATCTGGCAAAGGAAATAGACTTCCAGGAAGCCCAGGAAGCTCAGAGAGTCCCAAAGAAGTTGTACCCAAGGAGGAACACACCAAGGCACATCATAATTAAATTACCCAAGATTAAAGATAAGGAAAAAATCTTAAAAGCACCAAGAGAAAAGGAGACAATTACCTACAAAGGAGTTCCCATAAAACTATCAGCTGATCTCTCAAAGAAATCTTACAGGAAAGAAGGGGCTGGAAAGAAGTATTTGAAGTCATGAAAGGCAAGGATCTACATCCAAAGTTATTCTATCCAGCAAAGCTGTCATTTAGAATGGAAGGGCAGATAAAGTGCTTCCCACAGAAGGTCAAAGTTAAAGGAGTTCATCATCACCAAACTCTCATTATATGAAATATTAAAGGGACTTATCTAAGAAAAAGAAGATGAAAAATATGAACAGTAAAGTGATAACAAACTCACAACTATTAACAAGTGAACTTAAAAAAAACAAAAACAAAAACTAAGCAAACAACTGAAACAGTAACAGAGTCACAGAAATGGAGATCACATGGGGGGGGTTGTCAGCAGGGACTGGGAAGGGGGAAAATGGGGGAAAAGCACAGGGAATAAGAAACATAAATGGTAGGTACAAAATAGACAGTGGGAGAGTAAGAATAGTAAAGGAAATGTAGAAGCTAAAGAACTTATGAAACATGGACATGAACTAAAGGGGAGGAATATGGGTGGGAGGGGATGTGCAGGGCAGAGGGGAATAAAAGAGGGGAAATGGGACAACGGTAATAGAGTAATCAATAAAATATACTTTAAAAAAGATTCAAAGTGGGACTAACTATGGTGATCACTATGTAAGGTTGTTCTATCACTATGCTGTACACCTGAAATTAATATAACATTGTATGTAACTATAATGATGAATAAACTGAAATAGAAGCACAATCACAGAACCCACATCTAAGATGCCTAGTCCACTTCAGAGCACAGGCACCCAGCAAGCCACACTCCTGAACACCGGATAATGCACTCAGAATGCACAGCTCTGCACCAGCACAAGGACACACATCTGGTGTCTACGGGAAAGCCCTGTCCCTTCCATACACTCAGCCCCATCTGGTCTCACTTGGCCAAAATGGGTATAAGGTCTAATGAGAGAGCACCAGCGTGTATGGTCTATAATGTACCCAACTTACCAACTCCAAACAAGACAAAGTGAGTACCCCGAAGAACTGACCTGAGACGGCCAGGCTGAAGGTGACCCTCTGGCCCCCAGCCTCGCAGCTGTACTCCCCGCCATCCGCCTTCCCTGCCTGCGGCAGCACCAGCCGCCGGGTGCAGCCCGTGGCCTCCACACGCACTTTCGAGCTCCCACTCAGCTTCTTGCCGTCCTTGTACCATGTCACCTGCGTCTGGGCCTGGGCCACC